>JACXGI010011824.1:0-24127 GCA_016801175.1 Esox masquinongy | reverse complement strand
ACTGTGCGCCCGGCGCAGACCGTCTGGGCCTGATTAAGGTGGAGGATAGCCTTCAGATTAGCCGCCACTTCCTCGACGTCACGTGACGACGGAGAAGGAGAACGGTCTAAAATATGGGAGGCCGCTGACGCGAGGAGAGCAACGTTGTTCGCCGCGGCCAGGGCCTGTGATCCCAAAACGTAAGTCTTATCCCACAGCTCCCCCGAATAGCGGTCCTTGGTGGATGGGAGTGCGGGCTTCTTCCCGGACCAACCCCAGGAAGGCAGGAAATGCGCGGCCAACTCGGGTTCTAAAGGAGGGGTGGCCGAGCTGATGGGAGCTAGCCTACCGTAGACCTTAGTGAAGGTGGCATACGATTTGACAGGCGCTCTAGCCGATGCTGGGGCAGACCAGGAACCCTCGGCGAAGGCTTTAAAACCACGGACCTCAGGCGCAGGGGAGTCCACCGGTTTCACACGCTCAGCCCAGGAGCCGAAGGACATGTCTGAAGGTTCCTTCGGCGCAGGCAGGGGGCAGAGGCAACTGGATGCGAAGAGCTGCCCTCTCTATCATGCCCGCAAACTCCACGCGGAGAGGGGGCGGGCGGAAAGAAGCAGCAGAGGAGAGTTTGTCTTCCATTTCTCCCGGGAGAGAGGGAGAAGCGCGAGAATCGCCACCACAACCCACGTGGGAAGGGGGCATGTCTGCCTGCGTAAGAGGAGTCGGGTCCTGCGTAGGAGTGTCCTCCTCAGACATCTCGTCGTCATCGTCGTCGCTGGGATCCAAGACGGCGGAGACGTCCACCTCCTGTTCAAAGTAGTTCGCCCTCTCTACACGTGTAGAGAGGGACAAAGTAGCACAGGAGGAGCAAGCCGGGGGATCTGTGAGACCCTCACGAGCGTGAGCCGGTCCCAGGCAGGAAACACACGCGCGATGTGGATCCTGGTCTGCAGACAGGTTGGCGCAACAGCAAGCAGCGGCGAAAAACTTCTTCATGTTGAGACGTCGAGCTGAAGAACGTCGACGGCAAAAATTCTCAGGCTGAAGTAGGGTAATCAGTACAGCACTCAGCAAGCGTTTGCTGAATAAAAAGGGAGGACGTTCTCTGGGCTCACGGGTCATATATAGGGGCAGGCGTGCCCTGATTGGCTGACGCATCTTGCATAATGAGTTTTCAGTACGGCCGCGGACGCGGCCAGGGTAAACCACTAGGAGCTAAAGCCCCTCTAAGGGGTGGCGCTCCACGACATATAACCTCATGGGCAACAGGCACTTAACCATGGTGCTCCAGCAAACACATTCGATTCACTGGTTGGGGGGGTTCTATCGGTTGTCAATTGAAAACCGACTGAAATTCACCAAACAAGAGAGTAAACTTGGAGCATCCGTTCAGCCTCAGCGGCTGACTGAAGGTCGTAGTGATGTGCAGTTTGCAAACGATTTGTTTGTTTTGAACAAATCTTTTTAGTTACTCGGGACTCACAAGTCCTTTTTTCTAGTGAATCATTCAATTGTATTGTTCATTCGAACGTTTGACAGCGGATTACTACAACATGATCACTTGCTTCATACACGGTCCTCCAGCTCAGTTCTCTGATCAACTTACATGTGCATTCGCAGAGAACAATAGATCAAGGCAGGAAGATCATAAAGACATGTTTATAACTGATAATTGAACGCAGACTATAATAATTAATATACTTGGTTGATTACTGATGCCATGAAAAAAACGATGAAAACAAGCACGGAGCCGCTGCCTTTGCGTAAGTAAAAAAGAACTGGCTCGGTCAGTTTTATCGTTCAACTGAACGATTGTTTCGTTCATTTGAATGACTGGCAGTGGAGCTCTACCCAACCACGGAAATCGCTGTTAGTTTTACGTTTGCAAAGAAAAATAGATCAAGACAACAGCATAATAAAGACATGTTTGTAAAAGATAATTGGACACATGGTAGGTCCTAAAATTATTATTGTAGTAGTTGATTTTTAATTGTAATGATAAGCGCAGATGAAATCGTACCCTGAGCCTTTGCCTAACTAAAGACTTGTAAACGACTGACTCGGTCAGTTTTATTGTTCAATTGAACGGTTGTTTCGTTCATTTGAAGGTCTGCCAGTGGAGTTCTACCCCTGACTGCTTGTCAGGAGGTCCAGTATCTAGGTTGTACTCTGACGCAGAACCAGTACTTGACCAAGGACAGATGTAAGTTCATTGCAGAAATGCCACGCCCACACACTCTGAATACATCACAAATGGTTTTAGGGACTGCCAATTTTCTGCGGGAATTCATCCCTGAATTCCCTCCTTTTTTATTCTCATGAAGGGCAAGACCAGACCATCGAATGTTCCCGACTGGCAACCTGAGCATTAGGAGGCTTTCACCAACTTGAAGCATTAGCTGAGTTCAGCACCAGCCCTTGGCTTCCCTGACCCATCAAAGCGTTTCCATGTTCAGGTTGACACAGTGGACAACACTCTGAATGGCGTCTTAGCCGAGGAGCATGGAGGTAAGCTACGGCCTATAGCTTACTACAGCAGGAAGAAATCTCCAGTCGAACAGGGATTTGACCAGTGTACACAACACATTCTGGCAGTGCATTGGATATTTACAACAACAGAACCCTTAGTCGGGTTTCAACCTGTGGTTGTACACAGAGTGCACACGCCTGTTCAAATGTTGTTGCAAGGCAGAATCAAAGGAGTGTCTGCTCAACGTTTAGCTAGATGGTTGGCAGATGTACAGGCTAGAGATATAACAACTGTTAATATCAGAATCTTACCTCACCTGCTTGGTGGGGGAGAGGGCCATCCACACACCTGTGAAACAGAACCAGAAGCTGTGGGGTCAGTCCTAGACCGAGAGCTTCCGGACCAGACGTGGGCATACATAGATGGTTCACGCTACTGGGAGGACGGTCCTTTCTTTGCACGAGGAACACATTGGAGTTGTGGACAACATTGGAGTTGTGGACAAACAGTGCCGCAAAGCAGGCAGCACTCTCTGGTGAAACCTGGGGAGGAGGGGGCGGACTGTCAGGTGACACACGTCAGTGCCATTCAGGCCTCACTCATCGATTTGAGAGAAGTCCAGAAGGAGTTATGTGTCTCTGAGGAGGAAATGGGGGCTAAATTTAAACAGGATTCGTTACTCACAGTCGTACAGGGGTTTGTCCTCCGTGATGGAAAATAAGTGGTCCCGAGTTCTCTGCAGAAGCCCATCATAAAACGGTATCACGAATATCCTCATGTGTCCTCAGAGAAAACAGCACACCTCGTGAAGCAGTTCTATTGGTGGCCAGGCCTGGCCACTGATGTTGAACACTGGTGGAGAACATGCTTAGTGAGGGCAACGGTGAAACAGGGGAGACCTGGACGTACAAGGCTCGGCAGACCAGAACCTCTGAGGGGTCCCTGGGAGTCATTGCAGATTGACTACATAAGGCCTCGTCAACCTGCAAAGGGGGAGGTATAGGTACTGTTTGGTTGTAGTCGACAGGTTTTCCAAGTGGGTGGACTGCATCCCCACAAACAATATCTCAGCCCACACAACGGCACGTGTGCTGGCAAACCGAATCATTCCCAAGGATATGTGCAAAATGTTAAACATCAAACAGAGGTTTCACGTGCCGTACAGACCACAGGCAGCAGGTTTTGTGGAAAGGCAAAACCGCTTTCTGAAAGAATCGATTGCCAAACAAATTGCGCCACACGAAGGTCAGTGGATTGATGCTGTCCCAACAGTGTTGACAGTGATCAGGGCCATGCCCTCAAGAGCTACAGATATCAGCCCGTACGAGCTGATGACAGGAAAAACAATGCAGCTTTCCATTGACCCAGAGGCTAACCCAGCTGCCCTGGGACCTCTAATGTTTGCAGCACAACAGACTGTGTTGACTCAGATTCAGTACAGACTCAAGGTGCTGTATGCACAGGCTACACTGAGACAGCAGCAGTCAAACCGAACAAACGATGCTCTGTTCAACCCAGAAGTTGAAACCAGATTCACAGACGGGGTTAAGATAATGGTGAGTGTTTCAATCAATCAATCATCAATCAAATTTATTTATAAAGACCTTTTTACATCAGCAGTTGTCACAAAGTGCTTTTACAAAACACCCGGCCTTAAACCCCAACGAGCAAACAACAAAGTGTTGAATTTCAGTGGCTGGGAAAAACTCCCTAAGAAGGCCGAAATTTAGGAAGAAACCTAGAGAGGACCCAGGCTCAGAGGGCTGACCAGTCCTCTTCTGGCTGTGCCGGGTGAACATATTAAGAGTACAAATTGTAATAATTAATAAATGCATGTGGGCTGAGTCCAGAGTCTATTTAAACTTAGTCCAGGTCAGAAGCATGACCAGATGGACAAGGACAGGGACAACATGGGGGAGGGGGAGGTGTCAGCACAGTTGCAGCTGAAATCGTCAGGTATCGTCTTGATCTGCAACACAACCAGGAGGACCTTGGACAGGGACAGTAACGGATCTTTCAAGCCTGGTACTCCTCAGGTGTGGGCCAAGACCTCATGTCCTCCTAAGTTTAAAAAGGAAAATGCATTCCTTAGATCTACAGGGATTTATAGTGGAGAAGGAGAACTGACCCTACTCCCCCAGCACAATAACATAGCAGCGTAAGACCTTGGGGCTGAGACAGGGAGGTCCAGTGACAAAGTGGCCCTATCCAGGGGAGGCCCCGGACAGGGCCCAAAAGCCAGAAAATCAATGGTTGTGGAAGAAAACACGTTTGCTCTAAGGTGGCATGGTCTACACACCCCTGTTAAAATGCCAGGTTTTTGTGATGTAAAAAATGAGACAAAGATAAATCATATCAGAATTTTTCCACTTTTAATGTGACCCTTAATGTGAACAATTCAATTGAAAAACAAACTGAAATCTTATATGGCACAACAGAGACATTACCAAGAACTGGACGTCCCTCCAAAATTGATGAAAAGACAAGAAGAAAACTGGTTAGAGTGGCTTCCAAGAGGCCTGCAGCAACATTATAGGAACTGCAGGAATTTATGGCAAGTACTGGCTGTGTGCTACATGTGACAACAATCTCCTGTATTCTTCATATGAATGGGCTATGGGGTAGGGTGGAAAGACGGAAGCCTTTTCTTACAAAGAAAAACATCCAAGCCTGGCTGAAGTTTGCAAAAACAAACATCAAGACCCCCAAAAGCATGTGGGAAAATGTGTTTTGGTCTGATGAAACCAAGGTTGAACTTTTTGGCCATGATTCCAAAAGGTATGTTTGGTGCAAAAACAATACTGCACATCACCCAAAGAGCACCATACCCACAGTGAAGCATGGTGGTGGCAGTATCACGCATTGGGGCTTTTTTTCTTCAGCTGGAACTGGGGCCTTAGTCAGGGCGGAGGGAATAATGAACAGTTCCAAATACCAGGCAATTTTCAAACAAAACCTTCAGGCATCCGTCAGAAAGCTGAAGATGAAGAGGATGTTCACCTTTCAGCATGACAACGACCCAAAGCACACATCCAAATCCACAAAAGCATGGCTTCAATAGGAGAAGATTAATGTTTTGGAATGGCCCAGCCAGAGCCCAGAACTTTATCCAATTGAACATCTGTGGGGTGACCTGAAGAGGGCTGTGCACAGGAGATGTCCTCGCAATCTGACAGATTTGGAGCGCTTTTGCAAAGGAGAGTGGGCAAATATTGCCAGGTCAAGATGTGCCATGCTAATAGACTCCTACCCAAAACGACTGAGTGCTGTAATAAAATCAAAATGTGGTTCAACAAAGTATTAGTTTAAGTGTGTGCACACTTATGCAACCAGGTTATTGTGGGTTTTTTATTTTTCCCCCTCAAAGATTTCAGTTTCTTTTTCAATTGAATTGTTCACATTATAGGTCACATTGAAGGTGAAAACGGTTCTGACATGATTTATCTTTGTCATCACAAGAACCTGGCATTTTAACAGGGGTGTGTAGACTTTTTATATTCATTGTACAGTAGCTACGTTATAGTGAGCCTTAACTAAAACTGTATACGGTTATATTGCGACTGTTTCTGGCATGGAAAAGGTCATCTTCAGTCTCGCTAGCAGTTGCTCAATTCTTATGATTATTCCTAGGAACAGTTAGTAGATACCAGTAAGCCTGTTACTGGCTAATAAGCTGTTAAAACGGCCAGTGGCAAAAGCTAACAGTTCATAGACGCTATTTGTGGTGGAGGTAAACTTAGTAAGAAACATTAGTCAGTTTAACACAATCCTCAATAGTGTTTAGCGACTGGTGAAATGCGTAATGCCGTGGTGTTATGGTTAAAGACAGTGCCTCTCATGTGGAAGACTCAAGTTCAAATCTATTCTGAACAACAACATTTATTTATTTTATTTCCACAATTCTCTCATCGTTTCACTTGATGAAAAAGTTAGTTATCGTCACCTTTCTTGATAGTTATTGTATTTGTGGTGGAGGTAAACTTAGTAAAACGTTAGTCAGTTTAACTGTATCAATATCATTCACGAATGGCCAATTAGCTGTTAAAACGGCCATTGGCGAAAAAGGATTTGTTCAGCATAGACACGAGGATATACTGACACTTGTTGAACGTAGGGCTCTGTGATGTAGTGGTTAGCGACACAGCCTTTTGTGTGGGCGACCCAGGTTCAAATCTCAAGCGGGCAATAATTTCCATTGCGGGCCGGCTGAACAAGGCTTGCCTGGTTTCTTGTTTCTTATGGGATTCAAATTCAACTGTAGGTCATAACAGAATGGCACAATCATAAAACAAAACATGGCAACAAAGAAAAAAATGACCTGACCCTTGTTCAAAATGTGCATACCCTTAGTTCTTAATACTGTGTATTGCCCCCTTCAGCATCAATGACAGCGTGCAGTCTTTTGTAATAGTTGTCTATGAGGCCCATAATTATTGCAGGTGGTATACAGTGGGTATAGAAAAGAATCACCCCCCTTTAAAATAATCATATTTTGTTGCTCTGCAGCCTGAAATGAAAACAGACAGACAGTTTTTGTTTCATTCAGCTGTATTTACAACTTATAACATCCAAGTGAAAGATATAATACCAACTAGTCAGAAAAAAAATTATAAATTCAAAAACAGAATCACTGAGTTGGAAAAAGAATCACCCCCCTCCTAAAAATGACTTGTAAACCCAACCAGGCGTAGTTAATCACCTTCTCAATAGCACACAAAGCCAATTAACTTTCAATTGTGATCAGCTGTGGTCATTTTGATTAGCTCAGCATGAAACAAGCTTTTCCTGAAGCATTACAGTCCTTGGTAGTGCAACTGAAGACAACAATCAACTATGGGTGGCAAAGCATTGTCAAAAGATCTCCAGGATAAAGTTGTGGACAGGCACAAGTCAGGAGATGGATACAAAGAAATTTCAAAGGCTTTATCAGTGCCTAGAAGTACAGTGAAGTCTATTATTAAGAAGTGGAAGGTATTTGGTACAACACAGACCCTCCCAGGGTCAGGACGTCGGTTCTCATCATTAACTGTTCATGACATTGTTCATCATTTGTTCATGTTAACTACTGTATTCGTTAATGGTAGTTCATGTACCCTTATCGGAAAGTGTTACCAGTCAAATCTATATGTGGATTCAATCTACATTGACAGCACTATGGAAATTAGATATTTTGTTAATGTGGGTTGATTTACATAAGACAACAATATTACAGAGAAATCAAGCTAAAGGATATTTACTTGTAAATGAGATGTTTTCCAAAATAATTATACATTTTCTCAAAGGGAAACAATAATGAAAAGATTTATACAATCACATACATTATACCTGTATTTTAGTTCCACAGTGCAACGTGCAAATACAGTAAAAATACCATTCACAAAGGCTTTCAGATGCCTATCTGAAACATTCCATTTAGTGACAGTAAACTCAGTAATCAGTAAAATATGATATCAATGAAAATAAAATATATAATAAGAAACCAAGCAAGCCTAGTTCAGCCGGCCCGCAATAGAAAGCATTGATAGTGGCTGCCCTCTCGGGATTTGAACCTGGGTCACCCACTTGAAAGGCTGTGACCTTAACCACTACAAAATTATATAATTATGTCACGCATTAACATCACGCCAAGTTTGAATATTTTATTATATATAATTAACCATTGTGTTAAACTGAGTAACATTTCTTATTAAGTTTACCTCCACCACAAATAGTATCTATGAACTTTATGACTTTTTCCACTGGCCGTTTTAACAGCTTATTAGCATTCGTGAATGACATTGATACAATTACTAATGTATCAATATAGGTGACAAAACTGACTTTTCCGTCAAGTGAAAAGACTGGAGAATCGTGTAGCCAGCGAAGTGTTTGCCAATTCTGAAGAAATCCTAAGACATATTTCGAAAATCCAGAAGAAATAGTCGCAATATAACAGTAAACAGTTTCATTTTAGGTTTCCCATAACATAGCTACCGAAGATTTTAACCAGTGAAGTTTTTGTCTATCCTGAACAAATCCTCTTTTGCCACTGGCCGTTTAAACAACTAAATAGCCATTCATGAATGACACTGATAAAGTATCTATCAATATAGGTGACGATAACTGACTTTTTTGTCGAGTGAAAAGACAAGAGAATTGTGTAGCCAGCAAAGTGTTTGTCTATCCTGAACAAATCCTAATATCCACCAGAACTGTTTTATTTTAGGCTTCATATAACGTAGCTGCTGAAGGTAAAGTTTTTGTCTGTCCTGAACCTCAGGCATAATGTGTTTTGACAGTTACGGGAGTCGAAAAGGCGACCTATTGTTCCATAGCCTGCGTCTCTAAGCACTATGCTATTTAACAAGAGCCAATCAGTCAGTCACTCACTCAGTCAGTCACTCACTCAGTCAGTCACTCACTCAGTCAGTCAGTCAGTCACTCACTCAGTCACTCAGTCACTCAGTCACTCACTCACTCACTCACTCAGAGACATTCGCTCTTCTAGGCCTGCTTCGCTTACGCGGTCTGGTAAGAAATAGTTAGATAACAATAGAATAAAATGGTTGTTCTTCTCAAACTGAGTGCATACTGTAACCATACTGTAAGGATCACAAAGAAAATTAAGTTTGTTCGTTGACATAATGACATCGTACCTCGACTTCAGGAGATGTGGTTCTTGAAAACAAACCTATAGGAACATAGGGACATTTTTGACTTAGCGTCAAAAAGTTCTGAAATGTAATGCATTTTATGAACTCAAAAAAACAGGAAGAAAGAAACAGAGGTAGTTGTCCCAAAGGCACTAGTCTATTTAAATTAAACATTTGATTCAACACAACTTTTATAGTGATATGAACATGATAAAGAAGCAAATATAATGCTGGACCAGGTTCTTCTAGATCCCATCTATATTGTCCTCACCTCCAGCCCTGTAGTATTTCACCATCACTATGATGGAAACCAGTAGAAATGGAGACACCACCAGTAGACCACACAGCAGTCTGGGTAGCAGAGAGGTGGAGACAAGACAACCTGGAGGGACTATTAATAAACAGGTTTTTGCATCAGGATACATACATACAAGTGTTTTTCTGTTTTTGTAACCTTAAGCTTTATCCTAACCCAAACACCAACACTGTCACGCCTAACCTTAACCCCAAGTAAACCATAACCATTATTCTTAAATGTTATTCGTAACAAGGTGTTATTGATTTTGAATTGATTACAATAAGGACCAACATAATAGTATAATGTTAAGAAGCAACACTATATGGAATCACTAATGACCAACAGAACTGGGGATATGTTGATAGTGAACGTAATTACACCAATTAATTTTCAAACTGAACGTAATTGGGCTTTACAGAATTATTACATATTAACGCCATTCCGGAGAAGTACGATTGGCACTACTGTACTCTCTGAGCATATATTTCATAGGATGCAATCATTCAGTAACCGATGTTAACCTCTACATTTTGTTGACTGCATTAGTGTGCAGTCCTGATCCAGACTCACACCAGTACACTCCACTGTCCCCTGTGTCTGTGGAGGTGATGGTACATGTGGACCCTGTTATTGATCCCCAGTTAGGGGAACACCCTGACTCCACTCCTGTCTTTGAGTACAATTGTGCTCATAAGTTTGCAGACCCTGGCAGAAATGGTGAAAATTTGCCTTTGATTTTGAAAATATGACTGATCATGCAAAAAAAGTATTTTATTTAAGGATAGTGATCATATGAAGCCATTTATTATCATTCGTTATTTGGCTCCTTTTTAAATCATAATAATAAAAGAAATCACCCAAACGGCCCTGATCAAAACTTTACATACCCTTGAATGTTTGGCCTGGTTACAGACACACAAGTGGACATACACAGGTGAAAATGGCAATTAAATGTGAATTTCCCACACCTGTGGCTTTTTAAATTCCATTTAGTGTCTGTGTATAAATAATCAATGAGTTTAACTCTCTCGTGGATGCACTGAGCAGGCTAGATACTGAGCCATGGGGAGCAGAAAGGAAATATCAAAAGACCTGTGTATCAAGGTAAAGGAACTTTATAAAGATGGAAAAGGATATAAAAAGATATCCAAAGCCTTGCAAATGCCAGTCAGTACTGCTCAATCACTTATTAAGAAGTGGAAAATTCGGGGATCTCTTGATGCCAAGCCACAGTCGGGTAGACCAAGAAAAACTTCAGCTAAAACTGCCAGAAGAATTGTTTGGGATACAAAGAAAAACCCACAGATAACCTCTGGAGAAATACAGGCTGCTCTGGAAACAGACGGTGTGTTTTTTTTTCTAGGAGCACAATACGACGATACTTGAACAAAAATTAGCTTCATGGTCGAGTTGCCAGAAAGAAGCCTTTACTGCACCAATGCCAGAAAAAAGCCCAGTTACAATATGCCTGACAAAACCTTGACACGCCTCACAGCTTCTGGCACACTGTAATTTGGAGCAACAAGACAAAAATACAGATTTATGATCACAACCATAAGCGATATATTTGGAGAGGGGTCAACAAGGCCTATAGTGAATAGAATACCATCCCCACTGTGAAGCATGGTGGTGGCTCACTGATGTTTTGGGGGTATGTTAGCTCTAAAGGCATGGGGAATCTTATGAAAATTGATGGCAAGATTAATGCAGCAAGTTATCAGAAAATACTGGCAGACAATTTCCATTCTTCAGCATGAATGCTGCACATGGGACGCCTTTGGACTTTCCAGCACAACAATGACCTTAAGCACAAGGCCAAGTTGATCCTCTAGTGGTTACAGCAGAAAAACATGAAGGTTCTGGAGTGGCCATCACAGTCTCCTGACCTTAATATCATGGAGCCACACTGGGGAGATCTCAAACGTGTAGTTCATGCAAGATGACCAAAGACTTTGCATGACCTGGAGGCATCTTGCCAAGACGAATGGGCAGCTATACCACCTGCAAGAATTCGGGGCCTCAGACAATTATTACAAAAGACGGCATGCTTTCATTGATGCTAAAGTGGGCAATGCATACTATTAAGAACTGAGGGTATGTAGGCTTATGAACAGGGGTCAGTTAATTTTTTTCTTTGTTGCCATGTTTTGTTTTATGATTGTGCCATTCTGTTATGACCTACAGTTAAGTGTGAATCCTATAAGAAATGAAAGACGTGTTTTGCCTGCTCACTCATGTTTTCTTTACAAATAGTACATATATTACCAATTCGCAAATTTTTAAACACAACTGTATCTCATCAGTCTCCATCCAGTAGAGTTCCCCTTCAGATCACAGATCAGTGAGACTTTGATGTAATGTTTTGAGTTCTGTTGGGACTTATTCTGAGAGACACTGAAGACTGGAGGTCTGAACAATGAGTAAACAATGAGAAGTAAAACTTTTAGTTGGATATGAGGATGACTTAAAAATATTTCATGCAGTTTAAATGGAGTTACCTCCTGACCAGAGAAACTGAGGTTCACTGTAGTCTGTGTAATATACTAGGTCTCCTCTCCCAGCTCTACACACATATCCTCCTGTGTCAGTAGGACCAGCAGGACTCAGATTGTAAGACTCTTCAGTAGTCCCATATCCAGATAGGAGCTCTACAGAGTAGGACTTGTCCAATAGAGAGGGTAACCTAGCTCTATAGGGAACAGTCTTGTACCAGGAGAACCTCCAGCCTGTAGAAAAGTCTTTAACTTCACAGTTCAGAGTCACTGAGTCTCCAGAGTTCATCCACTCAGGAGAGATACTCAGGACAGCCTTGGGTTGATCTGTTAAAAGACATTCTTATAGTTCAGTCTCTGTCTTTCAAAAATGTTACTGTAAATGTAAATCTCACATATGGTTCAACATTATATTACTGTAAAATTATGATTTTTATGAATCCCTTATGTAAAACTGTCATCCCATATTAAAGATCATCACTTATCGAAGATTAGTGATGATATTTAAGACACGAAGACATTCATCCCTTTTTCCAAGCCCTGACCAAGAAAGCCACTGTATAACAACATACAACAGAGCAATGACTGGGAGTTCAAATACAAAGTGCACAATTCACCATGGTGGATGTGAAGAATATATAGCATAGGAGGGACTATAGGCCCTTTGAGATAAACTGCTAATATCACCTGTCACAGGCTGATCTCTGAAATAAATTAAGAAAATGTTACATAATTTGGTTGGCTTTGCGAATACGATAATCAACTGCATTAGAGGTTGAGATAAGCAAAATAAGCAAAACCCAATAAGCAAAATTCTCTGCCCTTTTCAAAAGGAAATTCAAAACCAGTGCACCCTCCGCCTTTCCTTTTTGTCACCTTTGATCATCATACAGATAAATATGGTCAACATTTAAGTATTTTTATGACATCTATTTCAGACCTTAGAAGCTTATATTACATACATTTGTTAAAGACATACAGTGAATATAAAAAGTCTACACACCCCATCAGATTGCGAGGATATCTCCTGTGCACAGCCCTATTCAGATCACCCCGCAGATGTTCAATTGGATTCAGGTCTGGGCTCTGGCTGGGCCATTCCAAAATGTTAATCTTCTGGTGAAGCCATGCTTTTGTGGATTTGGATGTGTGCTTTGGGTCGTTGTCATGCTGAAAGGTGAACTTCCTCTTCATCTTCAGCTTTCTAACGGACGCCTGAAGGTTTTGTGCCAAAATTGCCTGGTATTTGGAACTGTTCATAATTCCCTCCACCCTGACTAAAGCCCCGGTTCTAGCTGAAGAAAAACAGCCCCAATGCATGATGCTGCCACCACCATGCTTCACTGTGGGGATGGTATTCTATTCACTATAGGCCTTGTTGACCCCTCTCCAAATATATCGCTTATGGTTGTGATCATAAAGCTGTATTTTAGTCTTGTTGCTCCAAATTACAGTGTGCCAGAAGCTGAGGCGTGTCAAGGTTTTGTCAGGCATATTGTAACCGGGCTTTTTCTGGCATTGGTGCAGTAAAGGCTTCTTTCTGGCAACTCGACCATGAAGCTAATTTTTGTTCAAGTATCGTCGTATTGTGCTCCTAGAAAAAAAAACATAACACATTATTTTCTTGTTCTTTGGGTGATGTGCAGTGTTGTTTTTGCTCCAAACATACCTTTTGGAATTATGGCCAAAAAGTTAAACATTGGTTTCATCAGACCATAACACATTTTCCCACAAGCTTTTGGGGGTCTTGATGTTTGTTTTTGCAAACTTCAGCTGGGCTTGGATGTTTTTCTTTGTAAGAATAGGCTTCCGTCTTGCCACCCTACCCCATAGCCCATTCATATGAAGAATACGGGAGATTGTTGTCACATGTAGCACACAGCCTGTACTTGCCAGAAATTCCTGCAGTTCCTTTAATGTTGCTGTAGGCTTCATGGAAGCCTCTCTGACCAGTTTTATTCTCATGTTTTCATCAATTTTGGAGGGACGTCCAGTTCTTCGTAATGTCTCTGTTGTTCCATATTTCCTCCACTTGATGATGACTGTCTTCATTGTGTTCCATGGTATATCTAATGCTTTCGAAATTCTTTTGTACCCTTCTCCTGACTGTTATCGTTCAACAATGAGATCCCTCTGATGCTTTGGAAGCTCTCTGCGGACCATGGCTTTTGCTCTGAGATGCAACTAAGAAAATGTCAGGAAAATCCTACTAGAACAGCTGAACTTCATTTGTGATTAATCAGAGTCACTTTAAATGATGGCAGGTGTGTAATGTGTTATGGAAATTCTTGAACTGATATATACTTAGTCCTATACATGTATAAATGGGTTACTAGTTAAAGGTACTGAGTCCCCATGTTTAGATAAGAAAAGGAATGTAGGAGAGGGGGATCTGGGGTTTATAGTCATTATTGACTTGTATCAGCAGATTATAGGGTTACTCGTAAATCTGTTGTTTGTCCAGATGCTGGATGTCCTTTTCAGAGTTCAAAAGGTTACCCATGTGGGGGAAGTAGGGACAATTGGCCTCTTTAGGTAAACACAACAGTAAATATTATGGCAGGAAGTATAAGGTGGGGGGACAGCCCACCCTTTGTGTAAAACCTATGTCACATAAGACAGTAGGGCAGTAACTTACCACACCCCTTTTAACTATAATAAATATGGACTGTTCATGTATCTACCTCAGAGATTCCTCAGATGATTATTCTGTAAGCTTTTGACGCATCTCTCTATTTGCAAATAAACTGTTAATTGTGCCAAGAGAATTTTGTCTCTGTACTTCCTCCTTTAAGAGTTCCTATCGATGGAATTACCATCACAAATGACTTCTATTTAACATGAGTTTGAATGTGATTGGTTAATTCTGAACACAGCCACATCCACAGTTATAAAAGGGTGTGCACACTTATGCAACCAGGTTATTGTTTTTAATTTTTCCACTCAAATATTTCAGCTTGTTTTTCAATTGAATTGTTCAAATTATAGGTCACATTAAAAGTGGAAAAAGGTCTGACATGATTTATCTTTGTCTCCTTTTACATCACAAAAACCTGACATTTTAACAGGAGTGTGTAGAATTTTTAATATCCACTGTACAGTGTCCCCCATACGTATTGGGAAAAGTCAAAACCATTGTTTTTGCTGAGGCGTATAAAGAAAAGTACAGACTGTCACCTTTTATTTCTGGATGTTTCAGAGTTCCATCTTCTCATTTTATGTGACCATATGTATTGGTACTTTTGGATCACAGGTGATTCGAGTTGATCAGGTGTTTCCTTTTGCATAGATTTTTCACATATAAGAGCTGTGAATGTGTGGTCTCAGATTTATCTTTCGCTTTTGCCTTTGGAATCTGTGTTTGGTTTCGGTAGGCATAATAAAATATGACTAGGGAGCAGTCATTGAAAGAAAAGTAAGCAATTTGGATGTTGAAAGAAAAGAGGAATTAAATTCGTACCAAAACACAAAATTTCCAACATAACCAATGAGTTCATTGGAAAAATAACTTTAAGACTGTCAGAGTGATTCTCTTAATATATCGGTCAAACATTTTTGAAATTTTTTTTTTATTATTATTTTTTTTATTCAACCAGTTTAAGCTTAATGTACTCTTAAATTAAGCAAAAAACAGACCAAAAGAAATGATTAAATCATTTCTTTAACAAAATATAATCAACGTTTTTGACTCAACGAAATAGCCATATTTTGCAGACATGACAGCCGAACACATTCGTTGCATTCTTTCTACAATGGAAATAAAATATTGTTCAGAAAGATCTTCCCAACACTGTTACGGAGAGGTTCTGTTTTGTTCTGTTTTGTTTTTGCCGTTGTCCTTGAATGTAGCCTGTTCTGTTTGGTTTTTGTCCTTTGTTCTTGAATGTAGCTTGTCCTTCTGTCTTGCTAGCCCCATATTTAGCGTGCCCAGTTCTGTTCAGCCCTTGAGTCATTGAGTGTTTTTGTGTATTTATTCTAGCCTGCCTGCCTTGTATCCCTGACATTTTAGTTGTTTTCTCGCCTGCCCTAGTTTTTGTCATTAAATATATTATTGTCTGTTAACTCTGCACCTGGGGTCCTGCTCTACCTAAATCGGGACAGTTGCAGAAGTCCCCACAAATGTGTGGCACTAGGTTGCTTTGCTTTCACCCATCTACCCAGTTCATCACAAATCAGCTGGGGTTTAAGTCTGGAGGGAGTGTTGACCACTTGAAGGCATACAAAAACCCTTCGTAATAAACCGAAGATTTCACGTTTTGAAATCAGTCCATCAGCTGCCTATTAAGTAAACAGTTGACTCACAGAAACATTGTCTTCTGATTCTGTTGTGGCTTTGGGTCAGCCAGACCTCTTCCGGTCAGAGTTTCTTCCAGTTTCCAAATGCCTTTTCATCTTGTACTCACTGACACCTTTGCTTTCTTTGCAATATCTCTAAAGGAAAGACCTACACTTAATGGTTATACTGGTCTTCCTGTTTTTTTCATTGCCTTTTTTAAACATTATGCTAGCATTATATTACTGCTGTACAATACTGTCCTAATAATGCTTAAGGTGGTTTAGGAACACAGTCTCTTCCAACACTGTTTTATACAGACAGAGGGTCTGTAAGTAATCAACAAAGTTTGGACACCTGTAGGAATTGTTAGCATCACATTTCAAGGCTTAATTTCCATTGCTGTAGAAAAGCTGAAAGTTGTTAACCCATTACTTGTTCCCTGAAAAAGGCCTTGATAACTCTTTTCATAATCTAAACTTTTACCATTGTACCATGTCAGATTGTTCACTGAACTTGAACTGCTTATATTTCAGTAAAAGCTGGAAAATGATTGTGTTCTAAAATGTTTGACCATTAGTATACGTCCAGTTGAACATGCATTTCACTTGCTGAAGAGAGTCAAACTCACCAAAACATGGAAGAGTTCAAAATGGCTGCTGTAAAGACTTGGCAAAGCATCTCAAAGGATGATACCAAGAGTATAGAGCTGTCAATGGGTCACTCTTGCATTTATTACATGCAAGAGATTTGAGACTAAACCCTAGCTTTGATACATCTTAAAATTGGCTTTAAGTTACTTAATACTTATGCTCACATAAAATGGGATGATGTAATTCTAAAAGTGCTGTAATTCTTAGTTGGTCAAACATAGGTATTGAAAGAGAGAAATAAAAGGTAACAATCTGTACTTTTGCCTCATTTTACTCTTTTCATGGGAGAGTAAAGGCAAGACCAGACAAAGGCAGCATCCAGAAACTATAGAATACATGTCATGCATGTCAAGCATCAACCACCATCTCAATTATTTCACTACAAACAGGAATGTATTGCAACAAGCTTACTAACAGGCTTGTCAGGCTTACTAACATCCGGTTCTCATCCTTACACCGTTATAATAAAAAATCTGAAATTAATGACACATTGATTATAATTTACTTAATAAACATAAGGTCCATCTGTCTGACAAAAACACACAGGAGTAACTCAGTAACACAGTTACAGTGACAGGTTGACTGATGGAGGTAGATTTGGGTCTGGAGT
Organism: Esox masquinongy; assembly: GCA_016801175.1. Lineage (NCBI taxonomy): Eukaryota > Metazoa > Chordata > Actinopteri > Esociformes > Esocidae > Esox > Esox masquinongy. The sequence goes on along the minus strand of JACXGI010011824.1, from coordinate 6,720 downwards.
CTCTCTCTCCCTGACACCAGTAGAGACCCTGGTCAGACTCAGCAACTCTACTGATGGTGAGGGTGTCTCCTGTTACAGTGGGTCTGTCAGACTGGGATACAACAGTATCATTACTGTCTTTGTACCATTAATATCTCCAGTCAGGTTCAGACTCCACTGAACAGGTTAATACAACTGTCTCTTCATGGTATAGAGGGTTTAGATTAACAGTCAGTGTAGCTTTGGGCAGGGCTGTAGAAACATATTTTATTAAACAACCAAAATAATTTGCAAAATGGAAACCCCAATTGTTTTGGGGACTGAGGCATTAAGATCACGTAGAGATTATGTCTTACCTGTCACTGTGAGACTGACTCTATTACTCCACTTGTAAAGACTTTGATCCTGTTTGTTTGTAGCCAGACATGTGTAATTACCACTGTCAGAAATCTCAGCAACACTGATCTCATGTTTATTCACCATACCGAAGAAGTTGGTAACAACGTTTTTGTGCCATGTGTACTTCCAGTCAGTGACTTTTCCCCCCTGAACATTACATATCATAGTGACAGATTCTCCCATGAATATCTGGGTCCAGTTGTGTTGGAGGGTCAGAACAACACCAGGTATCTCTGCACAGACACAGTGGACACAATACTATATTTATTGCTCTTTACATAACAGAATTACTATGCTCTTACTACTATGCTCTTATGACTATGCTTTATAGCTCTTACACAACAGAATTACCTATTTAATGCAAAAACATGTGGAAGGTAAAGCAATGATGGAGACAAAGAGGATGAAACATAAAGTGATTGAGGTATGACCAAATTAATTAATATTTACCTTCACTTTTATCACAGTGGATGAGGGTACTTAGCACTAAAGAGAAGACAAAGAAAGTAATTAGAGCACGTTATACAGTAATGTGTACTGTGCTATAGTTATAGAGCAGTAATAATAACTTTGGTGAACATTCAAACACACATACAAAGTCAGTACTCACAGAGTAGAACACAGGTCCAGGTGTGATCCATTCTGGTTTGGTGATGAGTAACTCTCTCTGAATGACAGTTCTCATTACAAACTCCTCTGTTTCCTGAATGACGTATATAAATGACTGTGATGGCAGTGAGTCACCATGCAGGAGCAGAAGCTTATGCCAGTACACTTTATGATTATTGTTGTATATTGTTCTCCAATATGTGGTTAAACTAATGCTGTATGATTATTCTTGTAAATTGTTCTCCAATATGTGGTTAAACTAGTGCTGTGTGTTCTTATGCCAGTACACTGTATGATTATTGTTGTATATTGTTCTCCAATATGTGGTTAAACTAATGCTGTATGATTATTGTTGTATATTGTTCTCCAATATATGGTTAAACTGACATTTATTTATTTTATTTCCACGATTCTCTCATCGTTTCACTTGATGAAAAAGTTAGTTATCGTCAACTTTCTTTCTATTGAGAGCAGGTGTACCATTGCTTGGTTGGTGTGGTAGCATTGCACCCTGTAGGTGTTGTACCATTGCACCCTGTAGGTGTTGCATTGGTCACATATTTCTGATCTGGTAGGATACTGATACTTGCTGCCCAAGGCACAGGCCAGAGTAGGCAATGTGGATAAAGTTGAATGGTCTGTACTCCCATCAGTCACTCAGTGAGCACTAGTGTCATGTTTTTATTTTGCTGCCCCGATAAAAATGTTTCCACACTCACTCCATATTTGCTTCATACAGAAATATATAACACACAACACATCGCCTTTAATTATTTAGGCTACCATTTGCTTTTGAAGTAAGATTTTGAAATGGGAGATGAAGCGCTCTACATTTAAACAGTAGGTCAATTAGACAAACTGTTTATACAAATCTGCGCTCTAACCAAATTTCATTCATACTTTCCTAATGATAATCTCTTTGACATGCAAATTCATACCTTTTCACAGTTAGACTGGCAGATTTTACGTATGCAGCAATACTCTAAACACTGGTGTTTTTTCTGCAGTAGGCTATACTTTCAAGTTTATCTGTCTAGTCGCCAATATGAACAGACGTTTACCAACAAAAATAACCCTTTCCGATGATAATTGCATCTTGCCATGCAATTGATGCTCTCTCACCTTTCCAGTAAATCTGGTCATTCTATGAAGGATAATTATTTGTTCTACTAAATGTCCAGTATCCTGAGAAACAGCAAAGAAACTGAATTCAAAATTGTTTGAACAGTTTTTTTCAGTAGCCAGACCTAAAAATAGTTGGCCCTATACATTTTACAGTATATTGTTAGCCACATATCTCGATATGTTCAGGCCTGTTTGACTCATTTAAGAAGTCAAAAAAGAACATTGACTCTCTTGCAATAAAACTATAATATGCATCTAAAACAAATTTATTCTAAACCAAAATGATTCCATGATTATTACGTTTAATACAATGTTTAGAGGATATTTTCTCCTCTTTCTCCTAGGCCATGGCTTGACACTGGTAAGAAATCATAATGTAGTTCGGTCTTCTCGATCACAAAAGAGAAGGTGACAAGAATAGAGACATGAGATGAGATCCATGCATGTGGTTTATTATCAGGATGTTTATGTGTTTGTTCCATTTTGCAGATAATCTATGTAGACTGAAATAGGCCTCCCCTCAAATCTTCCTACTGCTGGTGAGCTAGTAAGTTAATCTTAGATGTTGCACTGCCCACAAAGGAAATTGACATCTTCACCCATCCCCTGACTTCACAGATACACACAGACACATCTGTTTTTCTATTCTTGTGGGGACCTAGAAGGTTCCCTATCCCCCAACTCAAAACCTAACCCTAGACCTACCACAAAACTTAACTTTTACATCCCTCATAAGCCTGTGAGTGGAGGGGAATGCGACTGCTTGCATACAGATGCACTGGGGCAAGAAACGTATGGAGGTGATTGCACTAGCTAAAGGCAAACTACAAAACAGCCCAAGTAGAAGAAAAACATTTCCCAACAATGTTTTTTTTATTTTTGCACTATATTAAGATATAAAAACAACAAAGGAAACAAACAAAAGAGGGAGGCTAACCCTTAAAGTGTAGGAGAAGGGCTGTGTGAGTCATCTGTCAAAGCAAATAAATGATAAAGGCCCCAATCTTCCCTCCACCTCTAACCTGCCTGTCACAAACTAAACCCTACACCTCTAACCTGCCTGTCACAAACTAACCCTACACCTCTAACCTGCCTGTCACAAACTAAACCCTACACCTCTAACCTGCCTGTCACAAACTAACCCTACACCTCTAACCTGCCTGTCGTAAACTAAACCCTACACCTCTAACCTGCCTGTCGTAAACTAAACCCTACACCTCTAACCTGCCTGTCGTAAACTAAACCCTACACCTCTAACCTGCCTGTTACAAACTAAACCCTACACCTCTAACCTGCCTGTCACAAACTAAACCCTACACCTCTAACCTGCCTGTCACAAACTAAACCCTACAACTCTAACCTGCCTGTCACAAACTAAACCCTACACCTCTAACCATGTGTCTTGGAGAGAATGTGTTCTGAAGAGGATGTGTTCTGGAGAGGATGCTTGTGATGATCCTGCAGATCCCAGATTTGGACCACTGAGCACCACATCAACATCCCATCAAACATCTGGCTCCACCAGTCCTCCAACTGATTCTCAGTGGGATGAGAGAAAGTGGGTTGGGAACGAGTCCAAAAATAGCAGCTATTTAAAACATGTTTGATGAAGATCTGAAGCTAACGTAGACCCCCATGATCAAAGGCTATTTTGTACAGATTGCGCTGAAAATAATATTGGGTCTAAACTTGTCATTGTCCAACTCGTTCATCTTTCAGTCCGTTGACCTCTCGATGAACAATAAGCCTACATTTCCTGAGAATATAGAAAATAAATCATGTAAACTTGCAAAAGTGATGCCTACAATGTAAATGGTAACTTTTGGCAATTTGTACAGCATGTAAACACTAGTGCAGAGAAGACAATTTGTACACAAATGACTGTACCAGTACCTTACTGAGAGCTGGGTCCCTCTGGCCTAGGCTTCTTCTTCCAGATTATTTTTGGCATATGACAGGACAGCAGTATTTATGAGGGCTGTAAAAAAAACCCATCAATTTACGGTAAAAGTCTGGCAGTACAAAACAACACAGATAATCTGTATAAATATGGCAATTTACTTTCACTCAAAGAAAAGTATATTCCTGCAATTTATCAGCAATAACCTTTGCTGTATCAATCTTTAACAAAACCAGGAAACAGGCAGAGCGCACCCTTCACCTGCACATGTCCATAGCAGATCACAGCAAACAAAAGTATTCATTCCTATGGTTTGCAAACAAACAGCCCTCCCCCAAAACACATGGGTATCTCCCAAAGAGCCATAACAAACATGAACAGTAAGGGATTTAGATCTTACAAGGCTAGCATACTTAGGTCCCACTCCGTACAGCAAAGTTATTCGTATTCAGTAAGCATCACGTTACATTGCCCAGAGGCATCCTGAGTGGGCCTACATCTGCTGGTTGATGACTTTCCTGATCCTGCATTGTTCTCTTTCTCTCTCTCTGTTCTCTTTCATCCTCCATCTTGGGAAGCTCTTCATCCTTTATTTTGGTTGAAATAAAAACAGCTTCATATTCTAACGCTTCCTCCTGGTACTTGAAGCCCAATAACTACCTACTGTATCAGGCTTCAGTGAGGGCTGAACAAAGGTATCATAATGGAGGCAGGGCACAGGCACAGGGAGAATGAGGACTTTTAATAAAAGAACTAAAACAGAACAAAACACAACAGAACAACGCTACACAAGGAACACAATCCAAATAATGACCAACAAGATACATCAGAGAAGGAGGAACTAAAATAGAGACTGTAAATAGGAACATAGGCAATAAAGACAAACAGGTGTCCTTGCTCCAAACGATGGTGTTGGATGTCAGTGGCGCGGCAGGCCTGCCAGGATGTCAGAAAATGAGGTTGTATGGAAATCAGATGACAATGGCAACCATCGGTTACTGGAAGAAAACACTCAGGTCATCTCATCAATATTTTTTTTTTAAATATGGAAAATGCAAAGATATTGAAAAAGTATAAGCTGTTTAAAGAACTAATAAAGGAAAGGTGATCCATTTACAACATCACAATAAAATAACAATACAAAACAGATCGATGTGGATAACTTCATACATGGTAATTATATGAAATTATTGGGTAAAAGGTAACATACTAAATAAAATGCATCCTTCATGTACAAGATATTAGTCTGTGTGTGTGTGTGTGTGTGTGTGTGTTTGTGCATGTACAGTAAGAGTTTGTGTTCAAATATCAGACACATGTTCCCTGGTTGTTCCTGCTCCTCAACTGATTGTTTCCCTCACATCTCCCTTAAGGACCTGCAAAATATCAGCACATAGATTTTGTTAGGACCTACTTAGATATACTCAAATATCAGAACATTAGTTCCATATCCATTTAATATATGTGATTAAATCTTAACATTGGCTGTATCTGGTTTTACTTGAGAATAGACTGATTCTGTAGCCGGTGGTGTTGATTCTGTAGGGGTTGAGGATTAAACAGATAAATAATATTCTAGTAATAAACAGTGTAATATAGAGCTATTCAATCAGGGTTAAACCGGTGTGATGTTATGATAGGGTGAATATGGGAGGGATGTTCACTTGTACCTTCTTGGTTTTCAACATTTTAAAGTCAATCTTAGCATAGGTCACATCAACAGGTGCTATGGGGCAATTCCAGTCAACAAATCAAGGAATAAGTTTCTGCATATTTTGCCTCTTGATCCAGAACTTCAGAATCACAAATTTAAATTTGACTGTCAACTTGTACAATGGATCCTACCTGTGGCTTTCTGTATTAAACTCAGTGTTTTTGGTCATTTATAATCCTTTTGAATTGAAATTTTGATAGTCACCTATCTTGTCCGACTTCTTGAGTTGAATCTGGACATACGTCCCATCAAGTGGCCTAGTAACACCGGAATCAGAAGCTGACACATACATACAGAAACAAACAGACAAGTCAACAATTATAAAAAAGCATCAGCAATATATGGTAACTACTGAATACTCCTGCTAAAACTTTACAGTACCATTATCATCAGTGTCTGAGTGGTTGGTCCTATGGGAGAGGTTAGCACACTCTGTTGGTCATAGAAAAGAGAAATATTAGTTTGATTGGTTATAATCTAAGCTTGCCTAAAGTTACTGTAACATGTACTGAATGAAATATAAATGCAACATATAAAGTGTTGAGCCAATGTTTTTATGTACTAAAATGTCAAAGACATTTTCCATACGTATAAAAAGCACATTTCTGTCAAACTGGTGGACACATTTATTCAATACCCTGTTAATGAACATTTTCCAGTTCCTTTTATGAAATTGTTGCATGTTTAGTTTATATTTCTGTTGAGTGTACAACGTGGGTGGTGAAAAGGCAGTGTATGTTACAGTTACAGTTGACTGAGACTGACCATACTGCTGACTTGTATACCCAGCATCAGGAGACTGACCATACTACTGACCTGTATACCCAGCATCAGGAGACTTACCATACTACTGACCTGTATACCCAGCATCAGGAGACTGACCATACTACTGACCTGTATACCCAGCATCAGGAGACTGACCATACTACTGACCTGTATACCCAGCATCAGGAGACTGACCATACTACTGACCTGTATACCCAGCATCAGGAGA
>JACXGI010011823.1:0-24126 GCA_016801175.1 Esox masquinongy | reverse complement strand
ATTAAGACAACAATGTATGTCCTCCACACGACATGAACACATTAAGACAACAATGTATGTCCTCCACACGACATGAACACATTAAGACAACAATGTATGTCCTCCACACGACATGAACACATTAAGACAACAATGTATGTCCTCCACACGACATGAACACATTAAGACAACATGTATGTCCTCTACACGACATGAACACATTAAGACAATGCGTGTATGTTCTGTTTATTTCTGGTTAGCACTTGACTCGCCACAATTATATCTGTCTCATACCTTACAGGGGCCCTGGTCCTTGCTAGCAAATGGGGAGGTGGGAACAGGGTCTGTGGTTATGTCTGCTTGTAATCAGATCTCTGGCCAGGTGTAAGTAGATCTTTGAAGACTGTTTGCGATACTGAAGCCCTGGAGGAGAACAAAACACAACAATATCATCCTTGCCTCTGGTAAGTTCAACATTAAAACCACTACATTATATATTAATTATTCCACAATTGAATGGTGACTTTGAAATAAATTTTATCCATTTCTAACAGTAAAATATTAACACAATATTATGTTATGCTCTTAAAATTATGATTGCCAGTACATTCATAATCCCAAACAGCAGATAGTTTGGATTGCTATGCAATCAGTTAAGCTGTCGACGGTGATAATTGGTGATTGCTTAGCTCCCCTCTAGGTTTTGTTGTACCAGAGGGGATGTGGAAGTCAGGTGGAGAGACACAAGCTAGCCTTTGCTGAGCTGTATGTCTTCCATACTTGGAGTTTGGGTGTAGATTTAAAGACAGTAAATGGTTTTCTCAAACTGTGTCATAAAGCTACAGTACACAGGTTATTTTGGGTTGTTTGGATGCATTTATCTTTTTTGATCCTCAGAACCATCCATGGTCAGTGCTTGACTGGGGACTGAGATGTTCTGCTTTTCAGTGGTACATGTTTTTTGTATAGCAAGGAGAAATAGGTCTTGTGAACACGAGTATTCTAGGACTGGTGTCTTTCTGTTGCTTTGGTGGCATTGCAGGTGTTGGTCTTTTTAACACAAAGCATCTCAGCATTAGAAAAGTGAACAAACAATTATCAGAAACCATGTTGGATTTTCTGCCCGAGTGTGTGTGTGTTTATGTGTTGTTTGATCTGCTATGTGTTTCAGGGGGTAGTTGTCTATGTACATAGACCTTCATCTCAGTAGAGGAGGGGCTGTGAAAAAGACCTCAAAGCCACAAGTAAAACAAGACGCCCCTGAACGTTGAACACTACAATGCTGAATCTGCACCTTAAAAGACAAAAGACACATCATGGCAAAAGACAAGACTCTAACCTTCGCTATGCTGTGTTTCATTCACATTTGGACTTTCTGTGTGGATTCGAAAACAGTAAGATCCAACACTATTTTACACATAAGAATCTGTTTGTTGCGTAGAAAAAAACAATGCTTTTAGACCTGTTTTTATTTTTCTGTCTTTCACTCACTGAAGATTTGGGCACATGCTGATGACCATTAAAATCTTGATGCGCCATTGAAAAAATAAATGCATTCGTATTTAGGTCATTTTAGTTTTTATGTCTGATTCCTTACTTTACTGCCAGACTTCAGTGTCATAAGTCAAGTTCATGTATAAGGAAACTGTGTTTTACGTTCCAATGTGTTCCATGGGGCTCACTGGCAGTGATATTAAATACTCAGTGTTTATGGTTTCATAACTGACAGTGATATTACATACTCAGTGTTTATGGTATCATAACTGACAGTGATATTACATACTCAGTGTTTATGGTTTAATAACTATGTCCAACCCTAGTAACAGCAGTTAATTTTTAACTTACTACATTTTATGCAGAAATTGTAAAATCTCACCCCACCTGGGTGGAGTTTCACAGTAGGGGGAGCTATTAGTCAGTTATTTAGTATATCATAGATGCATAAATTAGAGATGGAAGAGTGATCTGTTTGAAAGAACAAACCCACATTGTATATCAATATTGTTGTGTGGTTTAGTATGAAAAAACAAGAAAATGATAGATATGTACACACAACCTGCCTTGAAAAAATATATGTTTGTGTTTTTTTCTGTTCCATTTTTAAAGGATTTTCCTGGTCAATATGCTCCACATAATGAAATTACCTTATCACTTGTCCGGGATTCTGTTGATGACATGTATAGTGGATGCACTGAACAGATGAAGAAGATGGTAAATAGTTCATATCTTCCAAATGAAAAGAACCAGAGACTATTTAACCAAAGTTGGCACCGGGCAGAAACTTGTGCAAAAAAAGTTGCAGAATGATTCAAAAAAGACCAGAAAAAGTTTAATCATACTGAACTCGAACATAATCACATCAAAGCCATCTGTGCATATTCAGCTGGTGATCCCAAGATATATGACATATTCAACGAAGCCGTTCGTACCCAAAAGAAGAATTATACATCCTTCCCGTACCATTCTCTACATTTTTGGCTCACTGATTCTCTCCGTGTTTTGAAAAAAAGTCAACAGAAGTGTAAAACCACATATAGAAGAACAAAGAAAGGCTATAGTAAAGTTAACAAAGAGATGAGATTTGGATACTTTGCCTCCAGCTCCCTGGATAAAGGTATTAATCAAAATTTTGGAGACAAGTCCTGCTTTGAAATATATACATGTTTTGGTGCATACCTAAAGTCCTACCCGAAGTTGGGGAAAAAAGAAGAGGAGGTGTTGATTCCACCCTATGAAGTCTTTAACGTTACTGCTGTGCTTAAGAAAAAAAATGATAAAAATCTTTGGTGTGATACTGTGTACCAACTAAAGAGTACTGAACAACCCTTAAGTAATCTGAATTGCAAATTGGTCCGTCATTCGGCAGACAATAATCTGTAGTGACAAGCCAATAAAATATTAAAATGTTATCTTTAAAGAGGATTTAATTCAACCAGATAGGCCGCTTATGCTTCTTAAAATAACAAAATGTAATAATAATGTTTTCAGTTTCTGTAGTTTGCATTGTATTACTTTTAAGGGTTTACTGACTGATGTCACCTACAGACCTCATTATGACACATGAGACTGCATTAGTGAGATGGATGTTCTAATCTGTGATTCAGACTGCATGCCACATCGTTCTGTTATCAAATGTATTAATTATGAATTAATTACAGGCTTTTGTCATCACCCCCTTCAACCTTCTTCTCTCCCCCTCCAGCTGTTTCCTTCCTCAGATACCACTCCCACCCCTATACTTTGTCACCAGTGTGAAACAGGCGTTGGATATATTTTTTAAATAATTTCTAAATTAATGACTTCTGTTAATGCTTTGTCCAAATTTAGAGTGATGTTTTCAAATTGAGAGAATATATCTCTCGGGATTAAAATAAACCTTTCCAAAAGGAGAGTGTTTCCTAATTTGCTGAGCCATAAGGAAGGACGCTCTATAATTTTCCCGAATAAAGCTTTGGGCAAATTAATTTTCCTAACTATTGTTTGTCTCATTTAAAAAAAGAGATGTTTCATTACTTCATACTACAACTTTGTATTTGCAGTATGTACAAGGACAAATTTTATCAACAGGAACAGTGGTGGAAAACACAGACTCGAAAATCCCCACGGAATTGAACGTTGGTTTAAGCAGAAAACATGGACCCTTGAACAATGTAGATAAGCAGTATGGTCTGATATCCCATTAGACACAGTTCAGGACTTAACAGCAGTTCAGGACTTAACAGCATTCCAAGAAGGATTGGATCTGTTCTGAAGGGAAAGGGATGCCCTACTTCTTATTAGGTCCTTGATATTAATATATTGTGAGGTGTTTATGTCCACCCACTGTTTGTACTGCTAACTGACCATCAACCTAATGTAACTCCTGCAGTTAAAGGATTTTCTCAGCAAGAAAGGATGGGCTGTGAAATTGAACGTAACAGTATAACAAGGCATCCCTAAAAGTTACATTTCAATGCTGATTTTGTATCTTAAAGTACAACTAATTCCCATTGCAAGATATTTGCCTTTTGAAAATTTTAACATCATGGTAAAAGACAAGATTGTAACATTGTGTGTTGTGCTGTATTTCATTCATGTTTGGACTCAAAAATGGTAAGATACAGCAACATTCTGCACCTAATAACCTGTTTACTGTGTAGAAGAACTAACACTGTTTAGATCTTTTTCTTGGTTTCACTGAAGATTCATCTTCCTCTGCATGAGACTATGTTCCCTTTAACATGGCTCTTAACTGTCAATGGCTACCACTAAGAATGTAGAACTGAAATGATCAAGAACGTGAAAAACTATTATTTGAAAGAAGACAGTGACTAACCAAACGACAGCCATGATTGGACCAGTCCTGATGACCATTACAGTTCACTGTCACTCTTGGTTTTATATTATCTTTGTGGGCATATGCAGCATTTAATTAAACCAATGAAGAAAAGTGTTATTTTTCTTTTTTTTCTTTTTTTAAAAACAGTAAAATTTGAAGGATGGTAAATTGTTTCCACACATTTGCAGTCAGTTGCAAATTCCATTAATGTTTACATTTATTTTTGGTCAAAATACTTTCATCAAAACAACACAGTTAAAAATAATGCAGGACATTCCATAAATACTACATGGATGTGTTTTTTATTGTTGTTATTCTCTCCTAAAAGTGAAAAATAAAAAAAATACTTACTGGGAAAAAATTAGAAATGGAAATAAATGGATGACCAAATTATCCTATATTATTTATTTATTTGATGTAATAACCAGAATGCTGTCATGAGAGACCAGCAAACGTACCAATGAACAGAGACCTTTACCACCTTAACATGGTGCATTCTGCCCAGCAGCCTGAAGAGGGCAGACTTTCACTAAAACAGATAAGTGAAAGATTCTCAGACACACTTCAATGACAGGTATTCAATGGTATGGAAAAATATCCAGTTACATAGATGAGTAAAGATTGCCTAATTTGGGTTTCCAAAGTAATGTTTTCTACAAGTATTGTTTACTTTTATAATCTGATAACAAAATAATGTTTTGACTGGCAGCTTCATTACATTTTACCTGCAAAACACCAGTCTCATCCATAGATTGCGGACTCATCCATGGATTGCGGACTCATCCATGGATTGCGGTTCCAGCTTTGTCTGAATGAAGCATTTGGCGTACGACATTGAACATGCAAGCAACATGCAACCTCAAGTTTTTCCCATCTTAGAAATAATAAAGTAAAAATATATATTCTTTGAAGAATATTGAAATACTGCCTAAAGCATACCCAGAATACTGTCATGAGAGACCATTAAAAGCAAACCTACCACAGAGCGCCTTGACATGGTGCATTCTGCCCAGCAGCCTTAAGAGGGCAGCATTTCACAACGCATTTCTTGGTTTGGTGACAGTGGCATACAAGATTGCAAGACTATAGATCAAGGACTCAGGCTACGGACAGAGTTTATCAGTCAGTGATCCCCAGTAAAGTCTCCCTGCTTCCACATTACAGTGTGCCTGAAGCTGTGAGGCGTGTCAAGATGTTGTCGGGCATATTGTAACCGGGCTTTTTGTGGGAGATAAACTCATTGACTATTTACACACAGACACTAATGGCAATTTAAAAAGTCATAGGTGTGGGAAATTAACCTGTAATTGCCATTTTCACCTGTGTGTGTCACCTTGTGTTTCTGTAACAAGGCCAAACATTCATGGGTATGTAAACTTTTGATGAGGGCCATTTGGGTGTTATCATTATGATTTAAAAAGGAGCCAAACAACTGTGATAATAAATGGCTTCATATGATCACTATCCTTAAAAAGACATGTTTTTTAAGATCAATGCAAAATTTCATCATTTCTGCCAGGTTATGCAAACTTATGAGCACACCTGTATTTAAATAAGGATACTTGACCCTGCCACACAATAAAAATCTATTACATGCATTACTGAGAAGTTGCTGGATTATTGAGAAACTGTGACACAGACAACTGACTGATGACAGGATGCAGTGAGGTCGAGGTGTGGGTAAGAAAGAAAAAGAATCCATCCATACATCCATCAGCCAATCAGGGCTGTTTGCAAACATTTTACAGGGGCTAAAGAAGGCTCAGGTAAATCAATGAAAATGTTGGACTTTTTCATGAAGTAAGCACACAGTGCTCTATTTGACATATTGAACATACCTCCATGATTCAGAAATAAGATTACAAAGACTTCATTAGGCTGGAAAGTTGTTTTTTTAAACCGACAAAGAACAAAACATTAGTATATTACTTTAATATAATTATTATAATTTTAGATATATCTACTACCTGTAATATTCCAATAGTAACAATTAACCACAGTGCAAGGAAGAGAAGAAAGTGTGGGAGGGATGGTTGTAGGTTAGCAGGTTACTGCGTTAGTTGAAATGTTTAAGACTTCTACAGAAGTCAGTGAACAGACCTGTTAATAGGACACACTAAGCCTGAGTCCCAGATGTGTCTCTGCTGGCCTGTCAGATGTGTCTCGGCTGGCTTGTCATCTCTCCATATTATTGTTTGTACTAAAAACAGTATAGACGACTGCAAGATCGCACAAATGGATCGGGGACTCAGGCTAGGAAAGATCTAAACCACAGTGATATTGTGAATTACTGATTGTTGAATGATACCATTCCACATTTACCAAATGTGATACATTCTGTTAAAACAAAATATTAATGTTAATCCTGGTCATCCCATGATTTATGACACATTCAACAACGCAGTCTGCGCCGAAAAGAACGAGTATACATCTTTCTCGTACAATTGAGTACGGTACATCCGAGTTTTGAAAACAGTAAAACCACATACAGAAGAACAAAAAAAAGACTATATAGGTGAAGTTAACAAAGAGTTGAGATTTGGATATTTTGCCTCCAGCTCCCTGGATAAAGATACTAATCCAACATTTGTCCTGCAAAATGGTCCATCATTCAGCAGACAATAATCAGCCGTGACAAGTCAATCAAATATTAAGATGTTATCTTTTAAGAGGATGTATTTCAACCAGATAGGCTGCTTATGCTTCTTAAAGTAACAAATAATAATAACAACAATATTTTCAGTGTCTGTAGTTAGCATTGTATTACTTTTAAGCGTTTACTGACTGATGTCACATACAGACCTCATTACGACACATGGAAGTACATTAGTGAGATGGTTGTTCTAGTGTGTATCAGACTCCAGTGAAACAAAGACACTTATGGATGCCACATCTTTCTGTTATCAAATGTATTAATTATGAAAACAAAATGAGTGTAATTATAACTTGAGTGTTGTGCATCTTTAAAGAGTGTATAGTTAAACCTGTCACGGTTGTAGAGGTGGAGAGGAGAAACCAGGCGCAGGCAGAATTGCAGTTGATGTCGGATTTTAATATAAACAACCACCGAGCACAAAAACAACTGAAACAAGGCAAAGGGCTGAATCTCACACAGCAAACCAATACACTCACCCACTACGTGCGACATACAGAAAACAATAACCGACAGGTGAGGGGAGCAGAGGAGAAACATTTAAACACATATTAATGACTTCATTGGGACCTGGTGTGCGTGATGATTGGAGACAAGACAATGAATGAGTCCGGGGTGAGTTTGTGAAGTGACGGGAACCAGGAGTGCACGTCACGATGCTGCTGGTCAACACCGTACCGTGACAAAACCTGAAAACATGGGTGGTAGTGAAGTGGTTGTTCTAATCTGTGTATCAGACTGCATGCCACATCTTTCTGTTATCAAATGTATTAATTATGAATTCATTGTCACACTTTATTTTTTTATTCTTTGCTGGCATTTGTAGCATTTAATAAAACACATGAAGAAAAGCATTGAGTATAACTTTTCTCTCTTCTTTTTATTTTATTAAACACAGAAAACCACACACTTGCAGTCAGATGCAAATTCCATTAATAGTTACTTTTTCAGTCAAAACACCTTTGTGGAAAAAAAAGCTGCAGGACATTCCACAAATACTACATGGATGTGTTTTTGATTGTTGTTATTTTCTCCTAAAAGTGGAAAATAAAAACTACTCACTGGGAAAATGACTAATGGAAATAAACAGATGACATATTTGGTCAAAATACTTTCAAAAAACACACTGCTGGGCCTCCCAGATGTTTCAGTGGTCTACACACTTGTCTTGCAAGTGTAACTGTGTCACTACAGCGGGGGGTTTTGTAGGGCACCGCATATTGGGCTGGCGTTGTCCTTGGGGGAGGGGAGAGGTAATGCATAAGGGATGTCCTTGTACGTGCTGTTTAAATAGCGTAATGGTCAGAGATGCAGTCTGCCACATAGAGAACGGATTGAAAACCGCCAGGGACAAAAACATCCTTTCTAATCGTGGACCAGCTGAACTAGGCTTACCTGGTTCCTTTTCTGGTTGTGACCAACAAAGCATGGTCTTCTTCCTCTAGGAACCGCTTCCATAAAACATATATTGACTGTTGCTTAATTAAAAACAAAAGTGTTATTACAATTTTACTATGATTTATATTACCCTAATACACTGGATTTATACATTTTAGGACACATTTGGGCCATTGAAAAACAATTAAAAAAGCAAGTGATTAAAAAATTTATATATCTGAAAATAATTACCCGAATTTAGCCTTTAGGCTTTAGGTGATGGTTTCCCAAAAATAAAAAATGACTTTAAAAATATTTTGACAAGAAGCCTCCACCCACCCAAAGTGATAAGCGCCAGTAGAGGTGTGTAGTTTGATTGAAGTGAGAATGTAATAATATCTAGGTTATAGTCGGGATTAAACTGGCAGGTTTGGACTTTCTCTGTTTCACATGAAGGAATCAGTATTCCAATATTTCTCATTGTACTGTACAGGTTATGGATCAAACCTTACAGTGACAAGTGTGTCTCCTGATAATGTGTTGATACAGGAATATGTGTGAGTTCTGTTTTCATTGTTTGGTTGAGTGATGTAAATGACATATAGTGATCACACCTGTGTGTTTTGGTGAGGAGTAATGAATATTCATGGAGAATTATTTAGTGAATCTCCTGGCACACGTAAGTAGGTAATATATCTGTTCATCTTATATATTAGATTTGGATTACTGGTCACGTTGACAACTGTTGGTATGTACATTCAGTGACAATCGTACAAATTTCTTACAGCAAAAATGTAATTACTTAGAAATATAGACAACACATTCCTTCTATAATAGGTTGTCTGTTTTAATTTAGTGTCATTGTCTATGGTATATTATCTATGTACTTGCAAACATTAATGTTACTTTAACCAGACTGAACATGCCTGAACATAAGATTTGGATCAAGATATTGAGATCTATGATTAACGTTTTCAGTATTTCATAATTGCATAATGGACACTTAATGGACATGGGCTTGTAATGTATGAACAGTTGATGTGGGAGTAGCAACCAGCTAGACCTCGTCTGACATGTTTTGGTGACCTTTAGCCTCTAGTCCAGGTCATGTTTTGATAGCCTGTTGAACTTATCCAAAGGGCCAACAAATGACAAAATATAAAGCTCCAGAAAAAATGAAAAGACCACTGCACCTTTCTCTTTCCTTTCCAAAAAAGTTGAAAAGGAAGGTTTTGAGTGAGGAACAGAAGTGTTAAAATTAAGAGACCACTACAAATTGGTCGTTTCTGTTCCTCATTCAAAACTTTCCTTTTCAACTTTTTTGGAAAGGAAAGAAACAGCTGCAGTGGTCTCTTCATTTTTTCCCAAACTTTGACATAATTGATTATCTAATGGACCTTTTTGCTGGGCAGCGTAAGCGGAGCCGGCAAAGAAGAGTGAATGTCTCTTACTGACTGAGTGACTGAGTGACTGACTACCCCTTGTTATATAGCTTAGTGGTTAGAGACGTGGACTATCAACCAACAGGTTCCAAGTTTGAGCCTCATCACAGTCAAAACTAATTATGCATTAGGATTTGTTCAGGATAGATAAAAGCTTCGCTGGCTACAACCTTCGGTAGCTACATAATAGTAAGCCTAAAATAAAACTATTTACGGTTATTTTACGACTATTTCTGGTGGATTTTCGAAGTATGCATCCGTGCATGCTTTTTGGGGTAATATAGGCTAGACCCCCCCCACCCCTGGGCAGTAAAAGAGTAGGGGTTTTCACGATTCTCTCGTCTTTTCACTTGACGGGAAAGTCAGTTATCATCAACTATATTGATTTTTATTTCAATGTCATTCACGAATGAAAGAAAAACAAACGGTGTTGTGCCATGAAATGAAATGGCTTTACCATTGTAAAGATAATATTCTGTCTCGCTAACAATTGCTCAATTCTTATGACTATTTCAATTAGTAAGATAGTCGTAGTTAGCCTATTGCTGGCTAATAAGCTGTTTAAACGGCCAGTGGCAAAAGCCATACAGTTCATAGGTGCTATGTGTGGTGGAGGTAAACTTAATAAGAAACGTTAGTTAGTTTAATACAATGCTCAATGGTGTCTAGCGAAATATTCAAACTTGGCATAATGTTAATGTGTGACAAAATGATCTAATGTTGAGATACTATACCAAGACTCACATCTTATATCTCTGTGCCGTTGTGGTTAAAGACACAGCCTCTCATGTGGGAGACCTGGGTTCAAATCCAGCGAGAGCAACAATATTTCTCACTTTTAATTGCGGGCCGGCAGAACTAGGCCTGGTTCCTTTTCTGGTTGCACTATCCCTCCAGTATTGAATATACACACACAAACGTGACATTGACCACACACACAAATACTCTCTACTCACACGCTTACTCATACACAAGTTGTTGGGACAGGCCTGTCCACCACAGGAAGTCTGTCAGGAACCACACAAGGACGTGGGTGTTCACAGTGTGCATCAAGATGAAATATCCCTTGCGTCTCAACTTGTCTTTATGTATCGCTTTTCACTGTTTGCAGGCCCATTCCTCATGCAAGATGTCTTTAGATGCCTTGAAAGGCGTCCCCCAAATAACATTTATTATTATTATTACTATTATGGTGACCTCTGGAGTCCCCCTGTTAGTCTAATTATCTGCCCTGGGTTCAACACTAAGGGGTGGGGGGTGTGGGGGGGTGAGGACACCATGTGTGCTTTCACTACTGTAAATAACGTTGGGTACAAGATGGACTCAGGCATCTAAAACAGTTTCCTAACTACAGAAACATCTTATCTTCACAGGGATTACAGGTCAAATACATGAAACGTAATGGAGGATAATGTTGATTACAGATATGACAGAACTATATGCTTGACTAAAGAATTCTGTATCTTCTACCAGGTGGTCATTGTTGTCACCTTCCTGGTTGGGGTTGGTATTTTCTGATAAAATGCTGCATTCATCTTGCCATCAATTTTCACAAGATTCCCCATGGCTTTAGAGCTCACACACCCCAAAACATCAGTGAGCCACCATCATGCTTCACAGTGGTGATGGTATTCTGTTCAATCACTTAGTAAGAAGTTGAAAATTCGGGGGTCTCTTGATACCAAGCCAAGGTCAGGTAGACCAAGAAAGATTTCAGCCAAAACAAGTCTTTAACCATTTCCTCTGTCATGGTGAAAGACTTGGCCGTGTCTGATGATCAGAATTCATGTCCACTGTGAAATGTAATGAATTTGTGTGTTTCTTTAATGAAAAAATGATAAGTATTAGATGGACCATCAGAACTACACAGTCTAACAAGGACTCTGTACCGTCACCACGACCACCAAGACATAACTTGGTTATTATGTCACAATTTAATACAATTGATCAAAAACCCCTAGAAAAAACAGTTTGGCATCTTAAAGCTTCCATATGTTGTCTCGAAACATTGCCATCAGACTTTTTTAAAACAATTTTTAACTCTATAACAATGGACCTTCAGCAAATAGTTAATAGCTCTCTGCAATCAGGCATTTTCCCAACATCTCTAAAAACAGCTGCTATTAAGCCCCTCTTAAAAAAGAGAACATTGGATGCATCTATATTGAACAACTATAGACCTGTATCAAATATCCCTTTTATAGCCAAGATCATTGAGAAGGTTGTCTTCAATCAACTCAGCCATTTTGTAAACTCAAGCGGTCTCTTAGACTAATATCAGTAAGGCGTCCGACCTCACCACAGCACTGAAATGTCCCTGATAAAAGTTACAAATGATATATGGCTGCACACTGATTCCGATAAAATAACAGTTCTGGTTCTATTAGATCTCAGTGCAGCATTTGTCACTGTAGATCACAGTACACATAGATAGGCTGGAAAATTGGGTAGGACTCTCCAGGACAGTCCTTAATTAGTTCAGATCTTACCTAGATGGCTGGAGTTACTTTGTCACCATTGGTAATCATGAATCTGATAGGGTGGCTATGACATGCGGAGTTCCACAGGGATCAGTTCTCGGACCGCTTCTGTTCAATCTCTATATGCTACCACTGGGCCAAATTCTACAGAACAACAACATTAACTACCATAGCTATGCCGACGATACTCAAATATATATGGCTCTCGAACCGTATGACAACAGCTCAATAGACTCTCTGTGTCACTGTATAGAGCACATAAATACCTGGATGAACCAAAATTGTCTACAATTAAACCAAGATAAAAAAGAGATTATTGTGTTTGGCAACAAAAATAAAAGAACTAGTATTAGTAAAGAGCTGGATTCTCAGGCCCTAAAAACCAGGGACCAAGTGTGTAATCTTGGTGTTCTGGTAGACTCAGACCTCACATTTAACAGTCATATCAAAGCGGTCACCAAAAGAGCATTCTATCATCTTAAAAATATAACCATAATCAAGGGCTTGGTGTCACAAAAGGACCAAGAGAAGCTCATCCATGGTTTTATCTCTAGTAGAGTTGACTATTTTAATGGCCTCTCAACTGGAATCCCCATAAAGACTGTAAAACAGCTGCAGCTCATTCAGAATGCTGCTGCTAGAATGTTAACTAGGACCAAGAGAACAGAGCACATCACTCCGGCTCTTAAATCTTTGCACTGGCTTCTAGTTAGTTACAGAATAGATTTTAAAGTGGTGCTTTGAGTTTATGAATCACTGAATGGTTTAGGCCCCGAATAAATTTCTGATATGTTTGAAGAATATAAACCGAGCAGGGCTCTTATATCCATGGACACAGGTCAGCTAGTAGAACCCAGAGTCCAAACCAAACATGGAGAAGCTGCGTTGAGCAGTTATGCTGCACACAACTGGAATAAACTACCAGAATATACCAGAAGACGTGCCCCAAAAGTATACATTTTTAAATCCAGGTTAAAAATACTTCTCTTTTCACGTGCTGATGACTGAGCACTTAAACTTAACCTCACTGTTTAGCCTTACAGCTTTTATAACTTCCTATGGTTTTATCCCATTTTTATTGTACTTCTATTTTCTTATTCTATGTTTTATTATTATGATGTTGTTTTGATGTTTTCATTTAAGTATTTGTTTTTATACAATGGTATTGTTACATTTTTTCTTTTTCTTTGTAAAAAACATTGAATTGCTTATGAATTGTGCTATATAAATAAACTTGCTTGCTTTAAGTGGGTTCAAACTACAGTGTGGGTTCAGAGTGTTAAATATCAGAGAAGGTTAATGTTACTGGGAAACAGATAGCCTGAGCTCCAGATACAGTACGTTCTAAACAACCCTTATTTCATTGTTTGGGGAAACAATAAAGTTTGGAGCCGGGGGAAGAGAAATTTAAAAGACAACACAAACAGATCTGGTACTCAGGCTAGGAAGGAGCTAAACAGCAGTTAGATGTCATTAGTAAAGTCTCCCTGATGATTGATGCCATTACACATTCACCAAATTTGATCTTTTTTATGTCATATTTACATGGACGATAACAATGATCTATTCCTGTGTAGTTCCATTACAATCAATATTTAAGCGAAATGTGTTTCTGAGAAATCATCATTCACTCAACCTGACAAACTCTGACCTTGAGAACTGTTTTATTTGCATAACAGTGCATTTATGTTTCTGTATGAGTAGTAGGTCTGAGGTCTTCCTGATGAGGGACATCTCACACCTTTGAGGGGGCTTGACACTTGTTAGCAGGATGTTATTCGTTTGGGTGCAAACAGTCTGTTGTTTTCTGCATTCTAATGTCTGTCATCTCTGTTACTGTGAATTCCATAATAAAATCATTGTAATGTCATGATAGAGATTTTGTCAACTCCACTTGTGATAACAAGTAAGAAAACCTTCTGACTGTTTCTTTAACATGAACATGAAATTGAATATCAATATCTAAAAGATTAAACAGACCATGAATATTGTAGATTAATTACACATCCGTCTGGTTCTCTATGTGCTGTAGTTTGCAAGAAACTCACATTAATGATTGTCTCAAACCTTCAAGATTCCTCAAACCAAATGAGAATAAATATTCTATTATATTCTCTTATATTCCAACTAAGCCTTTCTATTTAATTCTATTTAAATAAGGATACTTGACCCTGACACAAAATAAAACAATTAAATGAATTACTGTGAAATTGCTGGATTATTGAGAAACTGTGACACAGACAAGTGACAGACCTCAGGATGCAGTGAGGTGGAGGTGTGGGTGAGCAAGAAAGAAAGGAAGGAAGGAAGGAAGGAAGGAAGGAAGGACGGAAGAAAGAAGGGGGTGTTAAAAAAGCACAAGACCTGGAAGTGGATTACAGTGCACCAAAATAAGACCTATAAATTAAAATGAGAATAATAAAATGGCAATACTCTAATCATGGTTGGAATCATTATGCAGATTAGTATCTGCATTATGCAGATTAGTATAGACATATCTTCTCTGCATCTTGTGGGGCTTCTGGTGGCGTTGTCATGAGAAACAACCTAACAACTATCTATAACAGCATATATTTGGGCAGTATTTAATCTGCAAGGAAGATTTTTTGGCTAACTTCAGCGTCACAAAGTGGATGCGGTTGTAATAGACAGTTCATCCCTGTAAGTGTTGGATTCTGCACCATCCAACTCTGTACATCTATCAGCCAGTCAGGACTGTTTACAAACATTTTACATTTTTCAGGGGTCAAAGAAGGCTCAGGTAAATCAATGAAAAATAAATGTTCACTTTTCCATGAACTAAGCACACAGTGCTTTAAGTAGACATACTGTACATACCTTGGTTATACAAAGACTGCATTAGGCTAGAAAATGTTTTTTTTTTAAACTAACTAAGAAAAAACTTTATGTTCATTTAGTATAATTATTATAATTTCATATTTATCTACTACCTGTAATAAACCAATAGTAACATGTGGGGGACTAAAAGTAAAGTGTGTGAGGGATGGTTGTAGGTTAGCAGTTTCCTGTGCTAGTCGATATGTTTAACACCTCTCATTCCTCTGTATGATGAACATCTCACAGTGATGTGAAACTTGAGTGTGGGGTCTAAGTTGGTAAAAGGTCAGGTATTACAGTTTTTTCTGATGGCTTAGGCACATTTTTTGTAACTATTGGCTATTTTTGCAAAACTCTACACACAAATAAGAAAACCTTTCACCAAATCAGCAAAACATTGTAGTTCTCTTGCAAAAGCTAATAAACCTTGCTTAACTCTTCAAACCTTCGTAAAAATGGTATTTTCGTATCAAACAGTTAACACAAGCCATCACATTAATAAGCACACAATGCGCCAACTACACACTGATGGCATGAATAAAAACACGTCTGGCTTTTGCCTTCTCTGTGCACAAGGTAGGCTATGGCAGTTTGAGGTCGTACTTTTGTCATAGTTCTGTAAACATACAGGGATCCAAACTTCAAGTATTGGTGTTTATTTACACACATCAAAACAAACACAAGTGTTTTTTTCCAAGTCAAAACACAAAATAGTAATTTCACTGAGAAGAAAAAAAAAATCAGAGCTCCCAGAGTCTGCGTTCCTTCCAGCATGCAAGGATTCTGCTCTTGCCTGTCTGGTTGAGTAAGATAAGATGTGGAAAACTGACTGAACCACAAATATCACAATGAGAATCAGCACGAATCTGCATCGGAAAAGAGGTATTATTCACCTTTTCTGTGAGCATTGTGGTTTGACTCACAAACATGATGCTGTTCTTTCGCCTTTCATGGGGCATAACACCTTAGGGGATTTCTTTTGCTTTTGTTGTGGGCTTATGTCTACTTGTAATCTTGAACCACTGGCCAGGTATAGAATGATCTTTGCAGACAGTTTGCAAAACAGTGGTCCTAGAGTAGAGATACACAGTAATTTATATAGTGATGGAGTCTAGTAAATGTAACTTTAAAACCATTATAATCTTTCAATGATACTGCGTCAATGCTAGTAACAGTTATAGCATTTTTGGAGGTCATTGAAAACACCCTCATACTAATGTTGCAAGAAATCTCATTATATTACTGTATACTACAGTATATACCAGTAAGTACCACGGGTGGTGTAGAAGTCATGTGGAGAGACACCATCTTATGTCTTCCATACTTGGACTTTGTGTCTGGACACAAAGACGGTAAAATGGTTTCTCAATCTGTGCCATAAAGCTACAGTACACAAGTTCTTTTGGGTAGTTTGGACTTGTGGTCTTGTTCACACATACAGTTTTATCAGCATTAGATTAGTTTGAAAAAACAATTATCAGAAACCATGTTGGATTTTCTGCCCCAGTATGTGTGTGTGTTTTTGTGGTTCAATCTGCTGTGTTTCAGGGGGTAGTTGTCTATGTATATAGACCTTCATCTCAGTAGAGGAGGGGCTAAAAAAGACCTCAAAGCCACTAGTATAACAAGGCGCCCCTGAAGGTTGAACACTTCAATGCTGAATCTGCATTTTAAAAGGCAAAAGACATCATGGCAAAAGACAAGACTCTACTCTTCGCTGTGCTGTGTTTCATTCACATTTGGACTTTCAGTGTGGATTCGAAAACGGTAAGATCCAACACTATTTTACACATAAGAATCTGTTTGTTGTGTAGAAAAAAACAAACATCTTTTAGACCTTTTTCTGCTTTTCTGTCTCTCATTCACTGAAGATTTGTCTCCCTCTGCGTGGTGTCGTCAACAACTCAACCGTACACAATAATCCCCTGGACAACACTGTACCCCGAAACATGGCTCCTAACACTGATGACGACTACAAGGACAGTAGACCTGAGATGCTCAAGAAGGTGAGAGAGTTTTGTGCAAAAGAGAGAGAAAATGACAATGTTTTTAACCAGACTAGACCCGCTGCTGAGGACCCTTAAAATCCAGATGCTCCGTTTAAAGACAATTGTATTTAAGTCATTTTATTTTTATTCCTGTCTGATCCCTTTACTGCCAGACATCATCGTCACGAGTCAAGTTCAAAGATAAGGGGTCCATGTTTGATGTACCAATGTGTTCCATGGGGCTCAGTGTCAGGAATATTAGATACTCAGTGTTTATGGTTTCATAACTGACAGTGATATTAGATACTGAGTGTTTAGGGTTTCTAAACTGACAGTATTTTAGATCATCAGTGTTTATGGTTTCATAACTGTCAGTGATATTAGATACTCAGTGTTTATGGTATCATAACTTTGTCCAACCCTAGTAAAAACAGGTAGTTTATAACTTACTACATCTTATACAGAAATTGAGAAATCTCATCCCATCTTGATGGCGTCACACAGATGGGGGAGCTAGTGATCAGTTTATTAGTATATCATAGATGCATAAATTAGAGATGGAAGGGTGATCTGTTTGAAAGGACAAGCCCACCATGTTCATTAAATTGTTGTGTGGTTTAGTTTGCAAAAACAACAACATGCTAGACATGTGCACAACCTGCCATGAATAAATGAATGTTTCAGTTTATTTCCCTTCTATTTTTAAAGGGTTCTCCTGGTCTAAATCCTCCCCATAATGAAATCCCCTTATCAATGGTCCTGGAGGCTGTTGATGACATGTATAATGGATGCACTGAAGAAATGAAGAACAAGGTAACTAAAGAATATCTTCAAAATGAAGAGAGAAAGAACAAGGACTTTAAGGAAAGTTGGATGAACGCAGAAGAATGTGCAAAAACAGTAGAGAAACGATTCACAAAAGACAAAAAAATATTTGATCCTAATGAACTTACAAAGTATCACATCAAGGCCATCTGTGCATATTCAGCAGATTCTCCCCGCATATATGACACATTCAACAAAGCTGTCCGCACCCAAAATGATCAGTATAAAACAACCTTCCAGTACCATACTCTGCATTTTTGGCTCACTGATGCTCTCCGTGTTTTGAAAAAAAATGATCAGAACTGTGAAACCACATACAGAAGAACAAAGGACAACTATATAGGTAAAGCCAAAGAAGTGATGAGATTTGGATATTTTGCCTCCAGCTCTCGGGATAAGGATATTAATACAGTTTATGGAGACAAGTCTTGCTTTGAAATATATACATGCTTTGGCGCATACTTAAATTCCTACCCGAAGTTGGGGAAAAAAGAAGAGGAGGTGTTGATTCCACCCTATGAAGTCTTCAAAGTTACTGCTGTGCTTGAGAAAAAAAGGGATAAAAATCTTTGGTGTGATACTGTGTACAAACTAGAGAGTACTAAAAAACCCTTAAGTAATCTGAACTGCAAACTGGTCCGTCATTCAGCAGACAATAATCTGTAGTGACAAGCCAATCAAATATTAAGATGTTGCCTATAAAGAGGATTTAATTAAACCAGATAGGCTGCTTATGCTTCTTAAAATATCAAAAGGTAATAAAAACAAAATTTTTAGTTTCTGTAGTTTGCATTGTATTACTTTTGAGGGTTTACTGTCACCTACAGACCTCATTATGACACATGGAAGTGCATTAGTGAAATGTTTTTTCTAATCTGTGTATCAGACCAAGGCACATGCTGTATGAATGCAACATACTTCTGTTATCAAATACATTAATTATGAATTAATTACAGCCTTTTGTCGTCACCCCCCCCCAACTTCTTATTCCACCCCCAAACTCCTTCCTTCCTCAATAACCTCTTCCACCCCTGTACTTTATGTCACGGGTGTGAAAGCAAAGGTCTGGAATATTTTTTGTTAAACAATTTCTAGTTTTTTTTTATGTCTTTATTGATTTATTTCTTAATTAATGTCTGCTGTAAATGCTTTGTCCAAATAACAGAGTTGGTTTCATGATGTTTTCAAAATTAGAGAATTGATCTCTGGGTATTAATTAATATGTTTTCAAAATTGAGTGTGTTTCCTAATTTGCTGAGCCATTAGTTGAGGGAAGCTCTTCCATTTTCCTAAATAAAGCTTTTGACAAATTACATTTCATGACTATTGTTTGTCTCATTATAAGAAGAGAAATGATTAATTACTTTGTAATGATAATATTTTTTGCCAAACAAGGACAAATTGCAAAAGAAAACAGGAACAGCGGTGGAAAGCACAGCCTTCAAAATCACCGTAGAATTAAATGTTACAATGAGGAGCACAAAACCGGGACCCTTGAGCTATGGAGAAAAGCAGTATGGTCTGATATCCCATTAGACACAGTTCAGGACTTCTATAACAGCATAAAAACTATTGCATCTGTTCTGACACAAAGGGAGCCCCCATTCCTTATAATGGTTTAAATCAATCAAATTTATTTATAAAGCCCTTTATACATCAGCAGATATCACAAAGTGCTTTTACAAAACACCCAGCCTGAAACCCCAAGGAGCAACAATGTTGAAGCACAGTGGATAGGAAAAACTCCGTAAGAGGGGCCAGAGGGATGACCAGTCCTCTTCTGCCTGTGCTGGGTGAACATTTTAAGAGTACAAGTTGTAATAATTAGTAAATGCATTTGGGTTGTGTCCAAAGTCTATAAAACCTAATCCAGGTCAGAAGCATGACCAGAGGGACAACCGGGTGGGGGGGGGGTTATTTTATACTATAGGTTACAGTAATTTGGTCATCCATATATTTCCATTACTAATTTTTTTCCCAGTAAGTATTTTTTATTTTTCACTTTCCGGAGAAAACACCAAAATTAAAAAACACATTCATGTAGTATTTGTGGAATGTCCTGCGTTGTTATTTTTAGCAGTGCTGCTTTGATGAAGGTATTTTGACAAAAAATGTGAGTGTTAATGGAATTAGCGTCTGACTGCAAGTGTGTGGAAACTATTTACTCTCCATCCGGTTTTGGTCGTCAGGACTGGTCCAATTTTGGCTGTCATTTGGTTAGTCACCGTGTCTTTCTTCTTTCAAATAATAGTTTTTCACCTTCTTGAGCATCTTTAATACATCCTTTGTATTTGCCGTTGACAGTTAAGAGCCCTGCTGAAATGTACATGCAGAGGAAGACAAATCTTCAGTCACTGGAAGACAGAAAATGGTCCAAAAGGTGTTGGTTTTTCTACATAGTAAACAGGCTTTCATGTGTAGAATGTTGTTGTAACTGACCATTTTTGAGTCCACACCCAAAGTTCAAACATGAATGAAATACGGCACAGCGAATGTTAGACTCTTGTCTTTCACCATGATGTGAAAATGTTAGTTGTCTTTAAGACACAGAATCAGCATTAAAATGTCAAGGGACGCCTTGTTATACAATTTTGTTTATCCTGTTTGCTGAGAAAAGGCATTTACTTGTACAGGGGTTGTCAAAATAACAGAAACATCACTTGGAAAAGGACTGTTACTTTGAAGTTACTAAATCACAAACGTAGCTGCTGAGGTCACAAACAGTGGGTGGACATAAACAGCTAACTATATATTGATATCAACATAATATATAGTATAACAGTATAAGCCACATTCCCTGGTTCTACTGAAAGCATCGATAGGGTAGAACTAGGCCTTCAACAGAATATGTAAGGAAAGAAGGATAAACTTGACATTTACAAGTAAGGCCTACAGGAACATATGATTCTACATGCGGGTTAGACTAACGTTGAAGGAATATGCAAATAACCTTTTCAGTGAATGGTTGGGTGGATTAAACCAATGATTTTTTTGCTTTAGCTCAGGCTTCTGACATCACAGAAATAATAAAATAAAATAGAGTAAACATTTTTGGTATAGTATTTTACTTAATTCATAATATCTTAATACAAAACATATCCAGAATGCTGTCATGAGAGACCAGCAAACATACCAATGAGACCTTTACCACCTTGACATGGTGCATTCTGCCCAGCAGCCTTAAGTGGGCAGACTTTCACTAAAACAGATAAGTGATAGATTCTCAGACACACTTCAGAGTGACAGGTATTAAATGGGGTGGAAAAATATCCAGTTACATAGATGATTAAAGGTAAAGATTCTCAAGTTTGGGTTCCCAAAGGGATGTTTTCAACAAGTGCTGTTTACTTTTATAATCTGATATCAAAATGATGTTATGTTTTGATATAATTCTTCAATCCTTATATAAATAAACCTGGACAGAGCACAGACTCCAACCTTCATATTTGTACATAGTCCAGAAGATCAGAGGCAGCAGTGGTGAAAAGTGAGGTTTTGGTAAAGTGACATTTCGACCTAAATTCATTTTTGGGTAAAATTAGCTTATGCAACACATTAGTGATTTTATTTATCAACAAGAAATTAGGTCGAACTACCCTTTTAAGTTTATGAAATGGACCCATGTCCTGTCTTACGATCTTTTCAAATGTACCAAGTATGACTGGTTGTCAGAATACGTTTTTTTATAGTAAATTATTTTCTTGTGTGCAAGTACCCCAAAATAATGTCTTGGCTAGAAAGCAGTCAGCTAAGACACATACAACACTATACCAACATATAAAAGGAAGAACTAAGGGATGTGCAGTGTTGGTTAACAGCTTCCTGTGTGACATCAGCACAGCTCAACAATCTCATTCCATGACAACTATGTTACAGTCAGGTTGTACTCTTTATTAGCGGTTGGTGCCCAGTTAGACATCCACATTGTTTTGGACCCTGGTCCCGTGTTTGGTACATAATGAAACAATGCATATTTATTTCACCTGGAATGGACTACTGAATATTAGGGACACATTACCTGCTGGTGTCTCATCCAAAAATGTACCAACAAAGGACGCTGACTGGTTGCACTTGAAGCTGAGTTTGGCTTCTAAGAAAACCAAGTATAAGAAAAGAGTTAGTCTGAGAGGAAACAAAATATAAGACAATCTTTTGGACAGAGCTAGCCTGAGTCCCAGGTATGACTGTGCTGTCTTGTCAGTTCTGCACCAACTGATTTAGGACTGGTACCAATAGCTTTTTGCAGACTGTTTACGAATCAGAAGTCCTGGAGGAGAACAAAACACAAGAATATCATACTTAAGTCTGTTAATTCAACTTTAAAACCATTGTAATTCAACTTCAAAACCCATTGTAATCTGAAGATGACAATACTGCTTTAATGGTGTTCACAGATAAAGTTGGAGATCATGGACAATATACTAGCATTAAAGCATTAGGAATTTAAATTGTTTCACTATAGAGTTACACATATTTAGTCATTCTCTGGTCAACCAGAAAAAATACTAAGCCAATTACTGAATACAATTTGCTCTACAGTATGTATTATAAGCCAGAGATTCAAAACCTGAATGCTGATTGGCTGCTAGCTGCAGTGTATGAGGTTATACAGGACTGTGCAAAAGTGGTAGGTGCCTGGAAGTCGAACTAAAGCTAGAACCTGAGAGTCACTGCATGAAAAACACCATGACAACTGTATGACCTGAGATGTTGTTGCTTTGGGGTCAAGATGCAACAAATAGGCAAAGAAGGAGCACCATTTTCAGTTGAATTGTTTCCATGTGGTGATTCATTGTAAAGCTGTGTACGTGCTCATACAGGGGTGATGATCATTGTGACTTTCTGCACCTTTAATCTGGTGCTTCCGTGTGTTGACAGTTTTTGTGTTTGTCTGTGAAGACTGTTCTCTCTGTCAGGGTTAAGGGGATCTGCACAGACAATCTGAAAAACACTCAACCTAGTGGAAAACAATTCTACAACGTTATAGTCAACGTACTAATCATTATAATATGATGGTGATCCTGCTATAATGGTGCCATCAGATGAAGTATTGTTGGAGATTCACAATAAATTCTTCACTCAATGTTGGCATTCCAATAACACCTTATACATTATAAACAGCACTTTATATTACATTACCTATAAATAGGTAATGTAATTGTCTAGGTAAGCAGATTATTTGCAATTCTCATCCGTGTGCAATAGTATTGTTGTTATAATATAAAAACCAAATTACACATGACGATTGACATTCAATTAACTTCACTAGTTGTGCACGAGCGAAGCTAGACAGTCAAACTAGTATAAACTACAGTATTATAAACCCACTCTCCTCCTTTTGCGTCCATAATATATAGACTAACACCCACCTGATAAGCACACAACTGCACCAACGTTCCTCCACGCTGCATTTTTTGGGTTTATGTCCCTGTAGGTCTGCAAAGTGCAACGTTAACTTGTATAATTACGGGAAATCCGACAATAACACATATATCGTCTTTTTTCCTCTCATATTGCCTATCGGCGTTGTCAATGAATGAGCGTTTGATTGGTTGACAAGATGAACACTGTTCATTGGTCGACATGAGCGGCGGGCTCATGTCGACCAATTTCTTGAACTTTTGGGCGCCTCCACCCGCGAGGAAGCGTGCACAGAAAGCGGCGCCGCTCACGGGATCGAGCACCGCGCCGCTCGCAAAACTGCTTGCGGTTTGCCGCCCACCACCCTACTCCAAATGAAAGTCAATGGCCCAATCCCAATGTCCCCCCTAAACACTGTGGGGCAATAGCATTAAGATAACATGCAAGTCTGTTAGAGGCTAAGTAGAACTAAGAGATATTGTAACTGCATTAGAGGAAGGGGTGACAGGATCCTTATCTCACTAGAATAGCTGGGAGCAAGAACAGACCCCTTTGGAATTCGGTAATAAACTGGCAGAATGCCAAATAAGGGAAAAGACGCTAAAGCTAGAAGTCGATTGGTTGGAATAACAACAGCGAAACCCGAAGACGGCAGCTGCCATGAAAATGTGTTAAACAACATATATCTCATTTATATATGGTAGGAACCGCGCCCTGAACCATAAAATTTAGGGTAGGGGGCTCATGCTATAAGAACTGTGTGTGCTGTGATTGTGTCAGACTCTGTTGGACTGAATGCCACACTGTCTCCAGATATATCTGTATGAATAAAGATAATTGCCGGCACTGCGATTTTGTCTCCTCT
>JACXGI010011822.1:0-24137 GCA_016801175.1 Esox masquinongy | reverse complement strand
CTCCCCCACAAGTTCCGGTTCCTTCCCCCACAGAGAGGTGACGTTCCACGTCCCCAGAGCCAGCCCCGGCCGCCCGGGTCTGGTCCGTCGAGGCCCCTGGCCTTCACTGCCACCCATATAGCAGCGCACCCGACCAAAGCGGTTCCTCCCATGAGTGGTGGGCCCATAGGATGGAGAGGGGGGTGCCACGTTGCTTTTTTGGGCTATGCCCGAACGGGCTCCGTGGCAAACCCGGCCACCAGGCGCTCGCCTGCGAGCCCTCCCTCTGGGCCTGGCTCCAGACGGGGGCCCCGGGCTCCTCCGGGCAGGGTAACTCCTCCTCTTCCTCGATTGTGCATAGGTCATTCTTTGAACACTCGGTCACACGCGTGCATATTCATGAAACACTCGGTCACACGCGTGCATATTCATGAAACACTCGGTCACGCGTGCATATTCATGAAACACTCGGTCACACGCGTGCGTTCATGAAACACTCGGTCACACGCGTGCGTTCATGAAACACTCGGTCACACGCGTGCGTTCATGAAACACTCGGTCACACGCGTGCGTTCATGAAACACTCAGTCGTGCGTGCGTTCATGAAACCCTCGGTCACGCGTGCGTATTCATGGAACACTCGGTCACGTGCGTGCGTTCATGAAACACTCGGTCGCGCGCGTGCGTTCATGAAACACTCGGACGCGCGCGTGCGTTCGGGCAAAGTATGTCTGTGCTGTAGAACGAGTCTAACCTCCTCCTCCTCCTCCTCTCTCCTCCTCCTCCTCCTCCTCTATCCTATTTGTGTAGGAGTTGGAGATGCAGGCCCGTCTTCATGGCATCCCCTGCTCCTCTCCATCTGGGATGGGTTCTGGAGACCTGGCGGGTTCCTATGTCAAACAGGAGACCAGCCCTGAGGAGAAGCTCCACCAGCAGCACCAGCAGGTTCAGACCCAGGGCCAGCAGCACCTCCACCACCCCCAGTCACACCACCTCCAGCCCAGGCAGCTGCCTCCTCTCCCCCCTCACCTCCAGCCTCAGCCCCCCCTCCAGTACCCAGCCGTGGGCAGCTCCCAGCCCTTTGACTTTGCCCAGTCGCTGGACTTGTGTGACGGTGTGCCCGGCTACCCGGATGGTCTGTCGGGGCTAGGGGACCTTGGCCTCCTGGGCACCCAGGGAAGAAGAGGTGATCTGGGCTTCATGATGATGGATGAACCCCTGTCTCCTCTAGGCGGAGACCCTCTGCTCTCTGCCATGTCCCCTGAGGCCTCGGTCGACTCCAGCCGCAGATCCAGCTTCAGCATAGAGGATACAGAGATACTGTAGAGGAAGTGTACACACACACACAAACACACAGTCACACACACACACACCATTCACACACATACGCACACACTCACTGTAGAACCACTGATATAGTATATGGTACGCACAGATCTCACAGTGGACCCACAGAAAGCACTGATGTACTATTACATGATGATGATCGGTTCAACAAGCCTGCAAAAATACTGTCCCTCACACACACTCCTAATACACCCATAGATTTAGGGGACACACCGTCACTCTCATAGCACGCCCTTTATTAACGAGATTTAAATCCACATTCAACAGCAGTTCTAAATCAAATCCACGTCTCAGATTGAAATACCACTGTAAATAACAGAGCACGGCTGAATTACACAGATACAGAAACACACAAAGACAGACACAGCATAGAGACAGACACACAGACACTTCTGGTTGACTCTAAAATGGCAGGCACCCTGTTCTAGGAAGGGAAATGTGTAAGACATTGACAGAGGCTTCAGACACAGTGACATGTGCCCCCCCCACCACACCCCCCACCCACACAGCCCTTAGAACACTTCACTTCAGTTATAAAACACACCACCATCACCTGTGTTACCTATGACCTTGAGCCTTTAGGTTAAGTCTAGTCCAAGGCCATGTCTGCTACAAGTCTACTGCCAAGTCTACTCCTTGACCTCTGACCCCTGTGTGAACTCTGATTGTGAAGTGGTGTAGCAATGCAAGAGCTTATTTGGCCAGTTAGGATGACCTGTAGCTCCACAGGGTCCCGCAGTGCCTTGTCACAGGGTTCTATGTACCATCATAGGGTGTTATATAGTGATTTAGAATCTCTTTAGCCCAGAACCAATCCTGCCAATGTGCCTTGTCACAGGGTTCTATGTAGCATCGTAGGTTGTTATATAGTGATTTAGAATCTCTTTAGCCCAGAACCAATCCTGCCAATGTGCCTTGTCACAGGGTTCTATGTAGCATCGTAGGGTGTTATATAGTGATTTAGAATCTCTTTAGCCCAGAACCAATCCTGCCAATGTGCCTTGTCACAGGGTTCTATGTAGCATCGTAGGGTGTTATATAGTGATTTAGAATCTCTTTAGCCCAGAACCAATCCTGCCAATGTGCCTTGTTTGAGCCTCCTTTAGCCACGCTGTCTCAGGCTGAGTTGGAGGGTGGGGAGAGGGAAGGAGATCGGTGTGTATCAGAATGTTGTAGTCAGTTTATTGTAAAGAGAGAGAGGAGAGAGCAGTCACTAAGATTGGTCAGTAATTTCTCCACAGCAAAAACACAGCACCATCCTAACACACACACACACACACACACACACACACACGCACACACACAACTACACACAGCAGTGTGCCTTGAGGCTGTGTTCAAATCAAGACATTGAGCGGGACATCCGTACCTCAACCGGTCTGGAAATGGAAAAACGCGAAGGTACGAACCAAACTCCAGCCGTTCAATACATGAAGGAACAGGTAAAGAAATTACTTCCAGATACGGGTGAGGCACCGGCAGAAATGTTTTGATTTGATAAGGCTTATGATCAGTACAGACAAAAGGAAGATTTAGGATTATGATTTTAAAAGGTATTTGTTTGTATTCTTTATTATATTGTGTTGTTTTATTTTATCTCCCAAAGCACTGGAACCTATATTATTTTATTGACTTTGTACATGAAAGAATATATGAAATGAGTTTTATTTCAGATGTTTTATGCCACTAAGCCACTTAAATGTATTTTATTTGTATTTGTCCTTTTTATTTTATTCCTAAAGTACCTTTTCCTCTGAGAGCCATTTAAATATGAAAGTATTTAAGCCACCAGTGTGAAAGTGCACGACCAGTGGGGAGACATATTCTATACTTCTCTTTATGTAAAGAATCGTTCAAATATTACTAGGCTTTGACGAAACGCCAAGAACATGTACATTTACAGTATGATGCCATTTTTATATCAATTTGGGACTTTGTCTTTTTTTAACATATAGACATTAGGGCCAGAGACTAATTTGAGATGTGATATATGATTATATTTACTTTTAATTGAGCTTTTTGGGAATGTGAAGATGGCCTGTCGTACTTGGGCCTAGCCAAACCCAAACCAGATCAAAGTGTTTTGTTTGACCCCAACTTTGGTTTCCGTGGAGACGACTGCCTTCTGATGGATCTCAGAACTAACACAGAGGATTTCCATTACCGAAGCCTTGAACAGACCTGATTGTCTCTCTGCCTGCCAGAGTCCGCCTTTTCCCTTCTCCAATGTTTGTAATCAACTGTTTTCTTATTGTTTTTTTTTTATTGTCCAGCTGACACTCCAAAGAGCTTGTCGGCAGGTGAAGGTGGGATGTCGTCCCCTCTGACTGTCCCCCTCATCATGTCACTGTGTGGGACTTACAGGCCCGCTTGGCGGGGGAAACTGGCATTCTGGTTTTGCTTTGGATATAAAATGTTTTACCAAAATCCACCCTGTGGCTCTGGGTTTGTTTCTTTCATCTTGTTGTGTGGTGCTTCTGTGAGATGCTTGCAGACTGAGTAGTGTGGGAGTTTGTGCCTTCGTCATCGTGTGGTCACTGTCTCAGGACTACTTCATTCAACTTCATATGGTTAGATAATGGTAGAACACAACATTATACTGTGTTTTAGACCCATGGAGAATGATCACAGACAACTTTGTCATACTGTGTTAAACCCGTAAAGAATGATAGAAGACAACTTCATCGTGCTGTATGTTCGATTCATAGACCGATAGAGAATAATAGGAGATAACTTCATTATTCCGTTAGACCCAAAGAGAATCATGAAAGATAACTTTATCATACTGTGTAAGACCCATAGAGAATCATAAACGACAACTATCAATCTGTGTAAGGCCCATAGAGAATCATAAAAGAACACTTTATTATACTGTGTAAGACCCATAGAGAATGGTAGAAGAACACTTTGTTATACTGTGTAAGACCCATCGAGAATGGTAGAAGGCAACATAATACTTTGCTAGATCTAGTAAAAAGGAAAGATGCCTCTAGTGGTCAAAATGTCTGTTAATTTTTAGCAGGCACATTGCCTTTGAGGGCTTCCACCATTTTAAAGAATGTAACTGGGTTGGCCTTCCAACCAAGTAATTAGTAGAGGTCTGTCAGTTACGTTCTCCTGGTCTCCTCTTTCCTTGTCTCCGAAAAATCCTATGAATGAGAAAGTTAGAACTGAGATATTTTTGGCTTTCTCATCATAAGTCTTTGTATTGAAAAATATAGGCAGAATTTCAAACAGATAAAATCTGTTTTTTTTTTTAATAAACCGGGGTCAGTAGAAACCTTTGTCATGGCCAATAAAGTAATTAGCTTTTGTAATGTAATTTTATTGAATAAACTGGGGGCAACTTCCTGGACAGGACTTCATTAGTCCGAATTGGTGTATCAATGCTGCTCCTGTTTCTGTCCACCAGGGGGAGCCAGAGAACCACCTGACTCCCTCTCTCCCTACTCTTTCAACCTCACCCTCCCTGTCTGTCCTGCTCTCTCTCCACAGCTCTCATCTCATTATTCTCCATAACAATCACAGGAATAGAGCTGCAATGCAATTAACCTATTTTTAAATACAATTTTATTAGGGCAGTTTATCCCCTATGAAGAGGGGCTTAAAATAGGATGAGGAGGATGGGTGTGATGGGAAGGGGGTGGATAATGAGTATGCTGTAATTTCATGATGACTCTCTCCCCACCTCTCTCTCTCACACACACACAGGCACACGCACGCACATACACGCACGCACACACACGCAGGTACAGGTTGATAATTATTTATTCATCTCCAAAATTAGACAGAGGGTGATAGATTGAATTAAGGACTGTACTCTTTGGTTTGTCATAGGCCTCTGTATAAAGTAGCCAACAACCACACACTTCAGACAATATTAAAGTAAGGTAATTTACAACCAATGTCTGTGGGCTTGTGACACATTGAGATGCCTGGGTATTTTTGAATTAGGGTTGGCCGAATGTTTTTTCTGCTGTTATTACTTTGGCCTTCCTTTAGTTGTCAGCCATGAGTCTCTATCACCTTGTAGTTGTCCGGAGCCCACCATCGACAACTGCCCACCCTGCTAGAGGCAGTCACCAGAATGCCGTTTGTCAAGGAATTCCCTGCTGACGAGGCCATCCTCCAACCCACCCTCACCCCCCCAGGCAGTGCTATGTCACCCAATGCAGCTCCCAGCCACACGTCACATTGTGATAGACAGCTAGGCACTACGAAAGACTCCCGAATACTCCCTTATACCGCTGCTCTCCTTCCTGTCCTAATTCAGAAGGGTTGGTATCTTCTCTCCTGATTCATTAGGTCCAGTGATGCCGTGGGGTGATCTATATCTGCATTAAACAGCCTTTCTGGGCTTAAATCAGAGCAATCTGATTTCACAGACACACACACACACACACGCCGTATACACACTGAAACTCCAGAGTGGCGTACATAGGCCAACCAAAGCCTCATTCTCCCAGGTCTTTATGATGCTAATGCACTCCTCCCTCTAATAAATCCCTGTAGAGCTGAAGTGTTGAGATCTTATGGCTCGCTTAGAGCAGGCCCCCCGAAACCCCACACATACACACCTCCATAAAGTAGCCCCACTTTATACAGCCCCCACCGCTCGAGAATGCCCCCCTCCCACACACACATGTTCTCACTCTCTCACACACACACACACACACAAACACACATAGATTCTCTCTCTCTCACACACACACACATGGATTCTCTCTCTCTCACACACACAAACACACATGGATTCTCTGTCTCACTCTCACACACACACACACACACACACAAACACATATGGATTCTCTCTCACACACACACATACACACACACATGGATTCTCTCTCTCTCTCTCACACACACACACACACAAAACACACATGGATTCTCTCTCTCTCTCTCACACACACACACACAAACACACAGCTGAAGAAGTGCATGCTTTGCACTTGCAAGAATTGTTGGGTGGCATAGAGAGGGATGTAGTGAATAGAATGGAAGAGAGAGAGAGAAATCAAACACACAAATATCATTTAAGAGTTGTTGGGGGAGGTGGTGTGGTGTTTGGCCTGTAGGTATGGGTTTTCTAGCCCTGCTGAACCATGGGGAGAGGGAGAGACCTCCAGAGCAACTCCTGTCCCCACGGTCGGGCCTCTGACCCGGGCTTGCCAGCAGTACAGCCCCCCCCCGCCCTCCCGAACACCACCACTGCTGGGCTTCGTGGAGAAATAACGTAAGAGAAGAGAGAAAGAAAGGAGATGTGGGAGGGGAGATGTGGGAATAGATCCGAAGAAAAATAATCACAGAGGTCCTTTTACTTGTTCAATAAACAGTGAACAAGGAGCTCCATTCACCACTAGGAATGTGCCCAGTATCAGATTAGGCTGAATTCATGTTTTTGCGCTCTCCTTCACCCTCCACTTCTCTGTCTCTCTCACTCTCCTTCCCTCTATGTCAGCCTCCCTCTCCCTTTCTCCTTTCGTATGTCAGCCTCCCTCTCTGCCCCACATTCTGTCTCTTCCTCTTGCATTATTTTCCTTTCACCCTTCCTCAGCTCATTTCTCCTTCCCTCCCTGTCTGTGTCTACAGTACTGTAGCTGTGCGGGTCTGCGCGTCCAGCCCCTCATGGGGGACCAGTATGTCACACAGCTCCAGGCCCAGTGGGGAGAGGTGAAAGGGGCCTGATTGAGCTAATTTAGCCCCTGGATGCAAGAGCAGGGAAGGCCTCACCCTCCACTTACAGTCAGACATCAAAATGAAGATGAGAGAGGCGGAGAGGAGAGGGATTTGAAGATGGTGGATGACTATAAAAACCAGACAGAGTTTTTGATGGATTTATCCCTTCTCGTCTGAAGGGATGAGGGAGAGAAACCTTTATGAACAGTAAGTGAGTGAGTGACATTGTGAAGTTGGTAAAGGTTTATGTGTATTGCCTTGTGTTAAAACTTCTGATATTGCTTATTGATCCTTCCCCCTCCATTAAGTCACAGTCAATCACTGGTCTGGTTTATGATCTTGTCTGGCCTCTAACAGCTCGTATATCCCCACTGACAGAAGCCTGAAATGAGCCCAAAACCTTAGCCTTTAGTGCTGAGCGGAAGGTTGAACACGTTTTATGGGTCTGCTGGTCTCAGCCATAATGAAAGAGAGACAACTGGCTGCCGAGATGTTGCTTTATGACTGTTGATAAATTATCTGAGTAAGACTGAGGGGTTAGATTGCTTCTTTGAGTGTTTTAAGACAGAATCCTAACTTGGGATATCAATCAAGATTTATGCATAGATGTCATTGAAAGAGTTCTGTGCTGATCTATATGCTAGGATCTTTGGCTAAGGACTGGTGATGAAGGTCAGTATGGATGACGGCTTTAACTGTCATTCATTCTTGCATCCGTGTCCTGTTAGTTCTACTACGTTTTCAGGGTGAGGAGCATTTCCTGATTACATAACTTGACCATGAAAAACTCCCGGCCCTACTGATGATCATACGGAGGAGACCCCAGGAAGCTTGTGCCGGTGAAGTAACCAACCTCCGGTTCCGCTTGGGACTGTATCTCATATCAACACCAGCAGCTATGTCCTCTACCATAGCTTCTTTGTCCTGCCCTAATATGTATTCATCTGGTTCTTACTGTGTGAGGGGCTGATGGACTTTATGTATAAATTAGCACTTGGTCCCTAACCAATGGCAGTCCTCAGAAAGGTAAGAATAAAGGCAGAACTGTGACAATGGGGGTCGAGTCACTGTGGTAACAGTCCTCTCATCTAAAAAGGTCATGGATGTTCTGTGACGGCTTCCACTGTGACAGATGCGTCGTCTGCCGCTTCTTTTCTTTCTTCACTCGTTCACTTCCTATCTTCCTACTCTCCGTCTGCCGTTACATATTTAATAGTCTCTTCTAACTCCTCACACCTTGTCACATCTCTCTCTTCATTCCCTCTGTCCGTTCTTCTACATATTTAATCCTTCCTGACTCTTCACATGCCTTCATCTCCCAAAAGAGCCCAAATTGGCAGGAGAGATGAATAATGTGGCCACCATTAACACCCAGAGAGAAGGATCATTCTTTTCATGTGCTGAGGAGAGGACAGACAGGGCAGGGATAGGTGGAAATGAGTGGAGGACAGGGAGCTGACACCTCAGTCTCAGGACACATGCTCGCACGAACGCACACACGTTTTGTTTAAGGATAGCTGAGGAAACTAAAGAGCTAATGGCATGGAGCTGAGTTGGGTTCTGTGAAGGTCTTTCCGGTTGCAGTATTCCATCCACCTGGATGTGAATACAAAATGGTGGTTGTTTATATAGAACATACATTTTTCAGTGGTTGACTGATCGCCATAAACTACAGTAGCAATGATCTACCACGCAGTGTTCCATTAGGTTAGTGTTGTCGTAGGTGGGAGAGGCCAATAGCCCGGTGCTCAACAGCACTGGGTCAAATGGTTCAAATCATGAAAGAGCCGACGTGGTAAAACACCTGAGTATCTGCTAAGCAACAATGTCATTTTCTTTTTAAAACAATAAGTTAATGTACTGTGGTGCATGTAGAATATGAAAGTTCAGGGGGTATTCAGGCTAGGAACAGACTTGACAGAATATCTGCCCTATTTGACCAATTGCATCCAGTCTTCTCCCAGGATATTCATTTGTGGACGGACATAATAATGGAACAATTGTGTGTTTTAAACAAGAAAAACTAGGCAAGGCTAGTTCAGGATAAAACTGCGAGTAGAAGTGATTGTGGTGAACAAGGGAGCAGCTGAAGAGCAGCTGTTTATGGGCCAATGCCAACTTTGTTGTGAGTAGTGGCCAATACTCCGTTCCAGTGCTAAACCGAAACCTAACGTATAGAACGCCATTTGCGCAGGCTATCAAAAAGTAAATTTAACGCGTTTAATTTGACACTGATTAGATTACTGTAGATGGCTAGCTAATTGCTATACAGTAGCCACCTATAATGAAAACAATGACCGTCAACTAGTTATTTTTGATTTTCATAATTATTTGGTATTCTCGTTTTATTAAAACTGTTGAACAAAAAAATAGACAGAAGAGCAACAGAAACGAAAAGAAGAATGTCTGTATGCAACTCTAAGGACATCGGTGGTGGGATAAATATGTATACTACTTGACTGTCAATCAAGTCAATATATGTTTTAAACCAGTGAAGTTTTAGTTCATCTTAGTCAGTCTGTCAGTGACATTCGCTCTTCTTGGCCGGCTCCGCTTACGCGGTCCGGCAAAAATATATTGCAGTGTAGAATGGGGCTATGGTAATTCAGGAGGACGGCCAGTAGGGGGAGTAAAAGGTCCACACACAGATCTCACCACCTCAGGCCGTACAACTCCAATAAGTACAATCAAATGAAGGTTGAGAAGCAAACAGGGTTCAAGGTAAAATACTTTTTAAGAGAACACAATTACATGTATAAAGCCTATCAAGACACTTTGAGGTACTCTAGGTGATCTGTGATGTCTTTCCATAGTCTGCTTGTTTGGTGTGACAGGAGGCGTCCCTGCATTCTCAGGGAAAGGAACGCCACTACGGAGAAGCTAAGCTAGCGTTGACTTTGTGCCCTTCCTTACACAGGGAGCATGTGAATGTGTCCTACTCTCAGAGACTTGAACTTAGTTGCAGCTGGAAAGTTTGACGTTGTGATCACTGCACGGCTTAAGACTGATCCTGCTTTGCCCCGCGCTTACCTGGGAGTGGCAGAGACCTGATGATGCAGTGAGAGCCTCACTTCCTGTCAAGGTCCTGCTGACATTTCACTTGTTCAGCCCAATCAGTCTCTTTTCTTTCTTTTTACTGAATCCTCTCCTCATCTCTCCTCTTTATCCTTCCCCTGCCCTTATCTCCACCCCCTCATTTACAGCCAATCACAATGGCAGACTGGCAGAATGTTCCAGAAGGACCCCTAGCCCTATATGTCTGGAGCACTGCGTAGATCCAGAACCATCTATTAAGAGTTTGACCAAGTTTTAGGATGGATGCCAT
Source organism: Esox masquinongy (assembly GCA_016801175.1). NCBI lineage: Eukaryota > Metazoa > Chordata > Actinopteri > Esociformes > Esocidae > Esox > Esox masquinongy. The sequence continues at coordinate 13,807 of JACXGI010011822.1, read as the reverse complement.
GTTAACAGCTTTTTTCTGTGAATGTTGGTGATGTAAGAATATGAGAGGGCACTGATTATTCTTCATGTCATGTCCCTGCTGTTCACACGCAGGGCAGAGCTGCAGCAACGACAGTAAGGATAGTAAGAAGTAAGGATATTCTAAAATGTACTGTGTTGTGGTGGCAACAAATCTACTTTCAATGGACATCTTCATAGGTTTTGACAAGTATCAGAATTGAACAGCACAGTACGGAAGCAAGAATTATTCCCTCTAAGGAATTATGTCACTTCAAATGCATTATTTAATAATCTCAGTCACACTTGACCATGGCTGTGGTGGAGAAAGTGAAGCTCTCTGACCATTTGTTTGGAATCCACTTCAGCCAAACTCTGTAAACGCAGTATATGACTGTATTGATCAGGATAAAACTAAATACAAATTCTGTAAACGCAGTATATGACTGTATTGATCAGGATAAAACTACATACAAACTCTGTAAACGCAGGATATGACTGTATTGATCAGGATAAAACTAAATACCAATTCTGTAAACGGAGTATATGACTGTATTGATCAGGATAAAACTAAATACCAATTCTGTAAACGCAGTATATGACTGTATAGATCAGGATAAATCTAAATAGAAATTCTGTAAACGCAGTATATGACTGTATTGATCAGGATAAAACTAAATACAAATTCTGTAAACGCAGTATATGACTGTATAGATCAGGATAAAACTAAATACAAACTCTGTAAACACAGTATATGACTGTATTGATCAGGATAAAACTAAATACAAACTCTGTAAACGCAGTATATGACTGTATAGATCAGGATAAAACTAAATACAAACTCTGTAAACACAGTATATGACTGTATTGATCAGGATAAAACTAAATACAAACTCTGTAAACGCAGTATATGACTGTATTGATCAGGATAAAACTAAATACAAACTCTGTAAACGAGGTATATGGCTGTATTGATCAGGATAAAACTAAATACAAACTCTGTGAACGCAGTGTATGGCTGTATAGATCAGGATTAAACTAAATACAAACTCTGTAAATGCAGTGTATGACTGTATAGATCAGGATTAAACTAAATACAAACTCTGTAAACGCAGTGTATGACTGTATAGATCAGGATTAAACTAAATACAAACTCTGTAAACGCAGTGTATGACTGTATAGATCAGGATTAAACTAAATACAAACTCTGTAAACGCAGTATATGACTGTATTGATCAGGATTAAAATAAATACAAACTCTGTAAACATAGTATATGACTGTATAGATCAGGACTAAACTAAATACAAACTCTGTAAATACAGTATATGACTGCATAGATTACAATAAAACTAAATACAAACTCGATAAATATGCGACTGCATAGATCACTAGCAACTAGAAAGGAACTCAGTAAAAAATATTGCATACAGTAGATCAGAAACAACTAGAAAGGAACGTGTGTTCTTTACAGTGTCTAATGGATCCTCTCAGATGACAGACAGTTGCCCTTGACGACCACTGGGGCGTGAGTATCAGAGTCACTATCACCGTGGCAATCTATCTCGTCTAAGCTCCTAACATCTATTTGTGGTGCTATTATTTACTGTTTGTCCTTCCATCCATCCATCCATTCATCCACCCATCCAACAACAGATCAAATCCTCTTTTATTTGTGTTGTTTCATGTGAGCGAAGGCAGTGCCTGACTGTTTCTGCTAGCTGACTCTGAAGGTCGATGAGCTTTTCCACCCCCCAAACCATAATTATACAGCCTACAGCACTTATCACACATTATACACTTCTAGTCGTCCTTTGTCTTCCTCCTTACTCTGCTCTTATTCCCAGAGACCTGGAGATAACAACATGACGCCGTCGTCCTCCATCGCTACGCTACGACGAGCTTTAAAGTTCTAAAACTGCCACTGTTCCAATCCTACTTAACCCCCCCTCCCCTCCTCCTGAGTATTGTACCTAACCCTGGTGAACTTCAGTCAGAGTTACAGAAGAGCCAGTATACCCCTGGGTGTGGGCTACCGCAGAGACAGAGACAGATAGACAGAGCCTTAGCTGCCTGCTATTCTCTCTCTCTGTGGTAATAAGAAAAGTTTCTGTTCTTTCCTCTGTGGTATAGCACTGAGATAAAGCTAGGGATCACACACACACACACACACACACACACACTGGCATTCATCCATACCCACACACCTACGTGCACACGGACGCACGCACACACACACACACACACATGCCAGAGATTACTCCTCCGCACAGAGCTTTATCCAAGCACAGGACTCAGTGAAAACACTCCTATATATTACCAGTAAAACTGAGAGAGGGAGAGAAGGAGAGAGAGGGACTGACAGGGGGAGTAAGAGAGGTACAGAGAGGGAGAGAGAGGTACAGATAGAGGGACAGATGGAGGGAGAGAGAGGTACAGATAGAGGGACAGATGGAGGGAGAGAGAGCGGGACAGACAGAGGGCGAGATGTACAGATAGAGGGAGAGAGAGAAAGAGAGAGAGAGAGGTGCAGGGAGAGGGACAGATGGAGGGAGAGAGAGAAAGAGAGAGAGAGAGGTGCAGGGAGAGGGACAGATGGAGGGAGAGAAAAAGAGACAGGGAAAGACCGAGACGGAGACAGAATGAAGAATCAAGTTTGGTCTGTAAATGCAACCGAAAGCTGCTTAGAATTAAAGGTTGATTTCCAAAAAGGTCAATTTATTCAGAAGATATCCTAAGAGGGAGGACATTTAATACCCCTTTTGGTTGAATTAATTATATTATTAGGCCAGCTCAAAGATGCCCCCTTTCCCAGTCACTAAGAGCACATAAAGACTCCCAGTCTCCTGGGCCCAGTGAACCTGAGGTGAGACAGATGAGACATGTACTAGATGAGAAGGTGGACAGAGCCAGACACCTCTATGGCTTATTTATTTACACCTATTCAGAAGGTTCTCTCAGTCCTTCTCTAGGCCGTATGCTTTTTCACTGTCAGCATGTTTCATCTTTAAATGTCACATTACTGTAGACTGAATAGATCTCCTCTATTTCTCCATCAGCACGGCTGACCTCTGACCCCGCTTGAGGTGTTTCAGATCCCTTAGCTGTCAATCACATTCCACCAGGGGCTGTGTAACGTGTGTGCGTTTAAACAAGCCATGTCTGACAGGACAGCCCTACTACATATGGGACCTCCGAGGTCAGAGCTTACCCGCTGATCTGCCAATCAGCAATCAGAAAGAACAGCCCCTCCCCACTCCCTCTAAATGTTTTCCATGTACAGCATCAACGACCTCATGATAATGTTGAATTGCTCCATCTAACACACACACCGATGTGCAGGTCAGCTGTTTGTTCACCAACACTCACAATGTAGGTTGTTGGGTTTAATGTTTCTCATCTGACATGTGCAGGAGACTAAGTAGCTTACCTATACTGCAAACATTTGTGCAATCGAAATAGTTATAATACGGAGGTGCATGTGGAACCATATTCACATGATGTTTTTCACCACTCTGCCCTGTGATCAGCGGTGGATGCGGATTGGAGTCAAATGTTTCTGTCTATCTGGGGTACTGAGAGGGGAGGAAGAGCAACTCCCTGGAAGACCCATGGAATCAGGTTGATTTTTAGATTAGATTAGGTTCAACTTTATTGTCATTGAACAGCACAAGTACAGTACAATGAAATGCAGTTTGAGTCTAACCAGAAGTGCAAATAGAGGAGTGCAGAAAAATGTACAAGTACAAGTATGTGCATATACAAGTAGAATGTATAGGTGTGTTATTAATGCAAATGCATTCCATATGGCAATTCTAAATGTGCAGTGGAAAATTCACAAATGTACAGAAAATGAACAGGTATTAAGTATAATGTATGTACAAGTGAGATAAATAGTTGTGGCAATTCTCAATGGCATTCTGAATTTGCAATCGAGGCAAATTGAAGGAGTAGGGTAGCATGTGCAACTGAAATGCAGGGATAGCAGCAATGAGGTTCCCGAGGTAGACATGTGTAATAATTGTTACAGTGGCAGTTCTAAATGTGCAATGTGCAGTGAGGGCAGGGTTAAGATGCAAGTTTAAGGTGCAAGTCGGCATGTGCAAATGAAATAGAGGAATAGCAGCAATGGCACGTGAACTGAAAAATCTTATCAGACTAGTCCAGAGGGCGGGTATGGTTAGTGATGGGAAGTCACAGAGTTCAGCAGGGTTACAGCACATGGAAAAAACTGTTCCTGAGCCTGCTGGTGTGAGAACGGAGAGGCCAGTACCGCCTGTCTGATGGGAGGAGGGCAAACAGTTTGTGGCATGGGTGTGAAGTATCCCTGTTGATGCTGTGCAGACATCGCTTGTGCTGGAGGTCTACGATGGCTGGGAGCTGGGAGCTGGGTACCAGTGATGTGCTGGGCTGTTTTCACCACTCTTTACAGGGCCTTCCGGTTGGCTCCGGAGCAACCACCAAACCACACTGTGGCGCAGTTAGTCAGAATGCTCTCGATTGTGCAGCGGTAGAAGTTCACAAGGATCTTGGACTGAGGTGTTGAGGGAGCAGGAAAGGTCCTCGGAGATGTGGACTCCCAGGAATTTGAAGCTGGGCACACGCTCCACCTCAGTGCCACCGATGAGAACTGGGGCAAGGCTGCAGCCTTTGACTTCCTGTAATCCACAATGAGCTCCTTGGTTTTCTTTGTATTGAGGGCCAGGTTGTTATCAGCGCACAATGCCACTTGACCTCCTCCCTATAGGCTGACTCGTCATGGTCACTGATCAGGCCTACCATCGTGGTGTCGTCTGCGAACTTGACGATGATGTTGGAACTGTGTACAGGAACGCAGTCGTAGATGAAGAGGGAGTACAGGAGAGGGCTCAGCACACAGCCTTGTGGAACACCAGTGTTCAGGATCAGGGTGGAGGAGGTGAAGGATCAGGGTGGAGGAGGTGACAGACTGGGGTCTGTTGGTTTGGAAGTCCAGAGTCCAGTTGCAGAGAGAGGGGCTGGAATTTGTTGACCAGCCTTGAGGGGATGACCGTGTTGAATGCAGAGCTAAAGTCTATGAACAGCATTCTTACATAGCTATTGGTTTTGTCCAGGTGGGTCAGGGCAGAGTGTAAAGCTCTGTAGACCTGTTTGACCAGTAGGCAAACTGGTAGGTATCCAGTGTTGGGGGGAGGCAGGACTTGAGGTGGGCCAGAACTAGTCTTTCAAAGCACTTCATGATCGTGGGGGTGGGTGTGACAGGTCGAAAGTCATTCAGGCTAGATGCAGAAGACTGCTTCTGCACTGGTACAATGGTTGCGCTCTTGAAGCATGTGGGGACCACTGCATGATACCAAGGCCATGTCTGTATAGACCAGCAGAAACTCTACTCTAGAGTAACCCTAACGCTACTCTACTCTAGAGTACAATGCTTCACACCGTTTTTATTGGTGCATTAAATTAGAAAACCTTTTCGCAATAACAGATAATTACAAAAAAAGCTCAGTCCACCATCATCTCTCTTTCGTCCTCTCAGGCATCTGATTGTGAAAATGAACAAACTTGCACTTCTGTAGTAAACCAGGTGAGACTGTCCTCCTCCTCCAATCTGCATCATCCAGCAAATTAGGTTACATGGTTGATAAAATAAATATGGAATGCGGTCAAAACAAATGAAGGGAAATAGTAACATATTGTTATTTTAAATATTTTTTTTACCATGTGACAAAACCCCTGGAGCAATGGGTGGAAATGGACTGTCTAGAGAAGATAGAGAAGAGGATGGGTTGGGGAATGTCGACCAGGGTGCTGTGGACTCTAGTTGCTAGCTGTTGGTTCAGCTCGTGCAGCTTGGCAGGCTAGCATTAGACAGGGATGTCGTAGCAGCTTAGCGCAGGGAGTCAGCTTCTGCTGTATGACTTCACACACACACACACACACACAAACACACACACACAAACAAGCATGCGCAAGTAAGGACACATGCGTACACACACGCGGACACACGTGTAGACACGCGAACACACACACACACACACACACAGTAAACACCACAGGCACCGTGCCCAGCTTCCTGACCTCACTAAACATTCAGGTACAATTAATTCTTCCTTCCTGATCTAACGAACACTGCACACTGATTGGACACCCCAAGGGGGCCCGGGCATTCTTTTAAAAACACTTTCTGGTCATGAATTTTAATCAACCCAAATGTATTGATTAATTATTTATTAAGTTACTTAAAGTGATGCCAGGTGGGCATAATTTCAGAAGGAATAGTAAAATGCTTTTGGGGCGTAAACTCTGTGAAGTGGAGACAGAGGGAGAATGGGAGGAATAAGCGATTTTCCCTGTTAGAACTGCTGTTTTATTGAAAGGAATATTTCCAGGCTGTTATTAAGTAGTTGGTCCTTGGTCCTGTTTGGAGTGCCTAAGAGTAGGGATTTTGGGCCTTTTCAGCTCATTTGCAGGAATTAAGAGTTTTTCACTCTTTGCTTTATTGCAGCAGTGTGTCTGCTGAAGGCTATGCAGACATACAGTTTATTAAAGGGTGTGTGAGTGTGTGTTGTTAGAGTGTGTGTGTGTGTGTGCGTATGCACTGTATCTCGTTCAATAAACTACCACTAGATATGTACATGAGACTACCCTGCAGGTGTCTAGCCAGCTGGCAAAAACCCAGTGTACGACAATCAAAAGTCTGTGTGAGTAAGTGTGTGCTATGGGTTAACCTGGCGAATAGGACATGAGTGCGAACAGCGCAAATTACAAATTACCTGCCGTATTAGACCTGACCCCAAATTTCCTCCCCATGAATATTCATTATGCAGGCCGCTCGGCACACTCAGAATCAGTTCCCCCACTCCTTGGAGTGGCTGCTGAATAAGAGTGATTAATGGAATTCTCCCCCATATGAATCCATCATTCCTGGGATGGAGGCAGGATGGTAATAAGGACCCAATTAGTCCCTCAGTGGGTGGGACTCAGCAGGGATGCTGGGAGGACTGGCCAGGCTCGGAACACTGTTCCTGCCTGCTCTTTATCAACACACTGCCTTACAGGACTCGTCTCCGTACCTCTCTAAGATGCTACAGCCTCTCTCTTTCTCTTACGTTGCTCAGACCCTGCTAAACAAGACAACTTACTGTAGCACTGTCCATCTGTCGGTCTATCCTTCTGTCTGTCCCTCTGTCGGTCTGTCCTTCTGTCTGTCCCTTGGTCTGTCTGTCCCTCTCTCTGTCCTTCTATCTGTCCCTCTCTCGGTCTGTCCCTCTCTCTGTCCCTCTGTCGGTCTGTCCTTCTGTCTGTCCTTCTGTCAGTCTGTCTGTCTGTCCCTCGGCCTGTCTGTCAGTAATTCTGTCTGTCCCTCTGTCTGCCTGTCTCTCTTTCGGTCTGTCAGTCTCTCTGTCAGTCTGTCTGTGGTGGGGTTTTGGCTGGGTACCTCTGTTTTTCTGCCCTGTTCATTTCATGTTCTGGTGCATTCTGAGACGGCTCATCCTGCAGCCAAATATTTGCATTGCGAGGCTGGCTAATCTAGGGCTGGGCACCCCCCATCCCTCCCCCTCTCTCCCCCTTACTTCCCCTCTCTGGAGAATATGTGTGGGCTGCAGGTGAGAGGATGAATGTTACTACTATATTTGTGTTTGCACGCAGTTGTGATTGTGTGTGTGTGTGTGTTGTAACCAGTTCAATGAACAGAACAGAAATTAGTTAGTCATGTTCTTTTAAGTTCAAATTGTTTTTATCTAGTAATTCTGTAATTCAATTGAGTAATAGATACTAATAGCCTTAGCACACTATAATTCCCATCATATCATGATTGCCAGTACTTCAACTTAAGCCTCCTTCATGTCCACAGTTCACCCCCCTCTCTCTTCACCCACAACATTTCTGTTGTAACTATCTCGCTTCCTCCACTTGTCTGTCAAAAGGATTGAAACTAGCTAGCTTGTCTATTCCACAGAAAGCTACTCTATCTGCACTGATTAATGAGGTAAACGTAAAAAAAACCTGATATATCACAATTTAAAAAGGAATAGAAATGAACGATTTGAACCAAAGCGTTTTTTTGTGGTTAGAATTCGTTCAGGACATTAACGCCTGTCGTGTTTAGAAGGAAATGACTGGAAAACAATGCAGCAATAATCTTGTCAAAGCCAAAACCAGGCCAGTGGTGTCTGAGAAGGATTGGCATTCACTTCACTAATGTAGCCATTGGTAACAACCATTTCATAGGCCAAGTCAGAGCAACGAGTCACAGAAGAAACGTAACAGTGATGTGTTAGTCTGACAGTCTGTCTGGTTGTATGTCTGTCTCTCTCTATACATAGAAAGTTAAATGAAGTGACCTCCTCATGACCCCGCCCAACCATTCCAGCAGGCAGGTTTAGCCTGTGGCCTACGTGATATTCACTTCCTTATCATCTGTTATTAATCTTTATCTTTTCTGTAAGTCCTGCTTCTCTCTGTGTCCTCTCTGTCATCTTCATCTGTCCTCTCCTGTCTCCTTCTTTCTCTCTACTTCTCTGTGCTCCTCTCTCCTCTCCCAGGCTGACTCCATTGACAGTCCTGGATTAGACTTAGAGGAACACCTTTAGATGAATGCCAGGTCTTTAGGATTCCTCTGTGTAATTGTATTCAATCAAGATCATCAATAATCTTAACCAATAGGAGAAGGGTGACACCTCCCCAACACATCTGTTGAAAGACCAATCTCTGATGTCGAGGTAGGCGCCATGGAAACGGGCCAGAGCAAGCACACTGATGATATCCCTGAAAAGCCTTTTAGCTAATTACTGACTCCTGCTTCAGACGAAAGTGTGGAGAGAACAGCACTGAGCTGTAGAGAGAGAGAGTGTGAGAGAAAAAGAGAGAGAGGTAGAAGGAAGGATGGAAGGCGGTTGTTGAAAGAGAGACAGATTAACATTTGTTCTTTAACATGCCTCCCTCAACCACACACAATAACTTTGCTTATACTAATTAACAATTAGCAGAGACTCGCTGGCTAATTGTGTTATTGCTGCTAATTAAGGGGCTAATTACAGGAATGTCAATTTAGATTTAATTACTAAGTGCTTTGTTAATTCCCACTGAGCATAAGTTACCCTTTTCTCTCTCCTTATCCCCTCCTTTCCTCCCCCTCTTTTCTGTGTGAACCCTTTGGTCTGTTCCTAGGTCCTGCGCTGGGTAGTGGATAGGAACGGGTAAATAAATGAATGAGACTAGCTAGGTGTTCAAACAGAGAGACCAGGGGGTTTAGAGAGTAATGAAGAGCTGTCCGCCGTCCAATTAGCCAATTGTTCTTAACGAACGTCACAGAAAGCCAGCTCCACCAGGCCCCCTTAGCTGTGCCTGCCTGCTGGCCCCTCCCTCCCGCTTCGTACACACGTCCTATTGGTGCTCTGTGCAGTGACGTGTCTTTGTGAGGCTAGAGTTCGTCCTCCTTATATTAACATAATCCCTAAAGATAATTAACTGACAATCGCATCCACCAGTGAATGACCAAGACTAGGCCTAGTGGCTAACAGTAATGAACTCATTGGTAGACAGATTCATCCAAAGTAACTCATCGCTGAAATGTACTTTCAGCGCACTGTATGTGGCCCGTGCAGGAACCACACAACGATGTCCAACCAAGGGGGCGAACAGAAGAACGAGGAACTATAACCCCGTATGGAAGGAGAGGGAGGTTCCTACAGACTACTGTTCTTCCATTAGTGGTTGATAATGTGCATGCATTCTGTTCTACCACTGTTTGGTGCTGTTGTCTCACGTATGCATCTTCAGCACCACTTCTGGATATGGAAGCAGGCCTTTAGTACACACTCACACAGATCCCATCACCCAGCTTCCTGTCTCCCTTTGGTTCTCTCTCTGTCTCTCCCCTCCTAACTGCCTGGCTCCTTCATAGTCCTGCCAAAATACCATAAGACAGGGTATAATATATATAATTATACCCACTTACATTAGCCATTATGCCAGTGGAGCATTGCTCGCCAAATGACACACGACCTGTCAAGACTTCATTCAGGCCATTAATAAGCGTCATTAGTGTCTAGTTTGAATACCCCTCTTGCACACTGCAGTCATTTCTACATGTCATAGATTTTAATTTGAGGGTAAAAATAGCTGTATGGATATTATGCACTCTCCCAGCCAGTCTTTGTGATCTTCTGATGGGGGGAAGTTGACAGTGTGACCTTGGCGTTTCTCTTTATTAGAATTAAAACTCGAACTGCTTCTCAAATGACACCATATTCCCTGTATATTTCACTGCTTTTGGCCAGGGTCCCGCGGAGGCCTCTGCTCAGAAAGAAATGCACTAAAAATGCAAAAGGCTGGTCACTGGAAGTGCTTTATCACCAGCTCTAGGGTGCAGTGAAGGCATTTGAAGCTGCATCACCAGGTCTTCCCTTTACGACGCTCATCAACTGGATTCTACTTCACTCAAAGAAATTGAGTAGCTGATGATCGTATTATATTCTCATAATATGAAAAATGGTGCTGATTCTTTTATCGTGTTTTTTTTCTTCCTGGAATTTGGCTGTCAGCCATGTTCTGTTGAGCGTCTCCTCTGTGTAAGTCGCAGCAGTGGATCGTTTATGTTGTGATCCACCTAGCTACCATCTTTCATGTTTTATTTTCTACACAAAACAATGCTTCTGGCATAAGCAATGACCAAGAGGGAATTGGCTGTGGCCCACCAGTGGATCTCAACCCATAATTTGTGAACAAAATGTTTGATTTTTAATTATTTTTTTATCAAGTGATCAGAGGAAGAGTATTGTTCTGTCTATTAAGAGTGTCAGTGTTTCTTAAGAAGCAAATCATCCCACAGCTGCAAATGTATGTGTGTGTGTTTGTGAGTGTGTTATGGTCCCACAGGTGTAAGTGAGTGTGTGAGTGTGTGCACGTGTATTTGTGTGTGATGGTCCCACAGGTGTAAGTGTGTATGTGTTGATCCCACAAGTGTAAGTGAGTGTGTGAGTGTGTGCATGTGTGTTTGTGTGTGATGGTCCCACAGGTGTAAGTGTGTGTTTGTGTGTGATGTTCCCACAGGTGTAAGTGTGTGTTCCCCTCCTGACAGGTGCGGTGTACTGAGATGTTTTTGATCGTTAGTGATTGTAGTTGTTTATCCCGCCTCTGTCTGCAGCAGCTTGAGGGGCTAATTAACCACAGAAAGACAGAATCACATCACTATGCAACCTGCTGGTCAGCCTGCCTGCTGTCACACAGCACACATCTTGGTGTTCAACTGCACAGCACAGCCATTTATGTCTCCTCTGTGCTGCAACCGCTCTCACACACACACACACACACACACACACACACACACACACACATACCACTCTCCAGCACGGAGAAACAGTGCTTTAATCTGTGCTTTGGGAACCCTGAGCTGTGCTTTGGGAACCCTGAGCTGTGCTTTAGGAACCAATAAGAACCCGGCAGCAATCTGTGTTGAGTCATGAAGATGGCAAAGTAACGTTCTCCCACATCTCTCCTCTTTTTACCTCATAATTTCGGCAAGCCATACATGTTTTACGTTTTTAATTTTACCTCAATTTTTTCTTCTCTCCCAATCTGATGATGTCCAATTCTGGAGTATGGTCTTGCCTGGTCAGGGAACTCCACAACAGAAGCTGGTCGGTCAAAGATCAAAACATGCTAACCCCAAGCATACCTCGCCAAGCTTCATCACACTGCCTGCTCACCCCAAATGTCTTTAGCTGGTACATGCACGCGGAGGTAACACATTCCCCAGCTATACCTCCACAATTGAGTCTACAGAAATACAACCTTGACACCAAGAGACGCTAGAGTGTGACGAAACAAGGCGGTCCTGTTCGACCATCCACCCGTCCCCTCATGGTGGTGCTGAGCCAATTCGCGCCACACTATGCTGGACCCCTGGGCATCGTCGGTATGCCACAACCAGGATGGCAAACCTCACCTTTTTCATATGAGCTGATTACTTCCCAGCGGTGTTGGGCAACCACTAAATCTCACTGAGCAGACGAACCGTAGCTTGACACTATGGAGCAACTACTGAATGCCAGACTGGGTTAGGTGAGAGTGGTACCAGCCAGTTCTATCCATGCTAGTCTGGGGAATTATCTATTGAGTTGAATATTTTAGTCCAGGGATGGCTTAATCAGTGTCTGCGAAACTGACCCATAATGTATATAGTGACAAAAAGAGTACCTTCCAGAGGCGATAATGCAGAACAAGCAGATGGTCAGAGGTGTGAAAAAAGTAAAGTACTTCCCTAGTGTTTGCTAGTACTTGGCTGTGTTCACCAGATGAGGGAAGTTCCCAATTAAGACCGAAGTTGTCTCCTTTTACCTGATCATTTAGGTCTTATTTCTCATCTGGTGAATTATCTCTCGGCATGAAATTCAATACAGGGGTGCTGTCGCCATGCATTCAAAGATTCACCAAACTGGCACGTCACCATAACATCCACGGTCACTAATATTCCAAGTTCCATATTGCTCACCTGCTGAAATAAGCACAACTTTCTTTGACACACTTTTTAACTCCATACTGAAACAAGCTGACCATGTTAGTTATCGCTGATGATGTGATTCTGCTGCAGGGCAAACATCCACACTGTCGGCCAGTGGGAGGCAAGTCACTGTCGGTACTCTAAGCACCTGGATACAACAGCGGTGTTTGGGTAATACATACCGGCACATCATTACCCTGAGGACTCATTTCAGTTAATGGGCATGTCACTGATAGATATGTCCATTTCATTGTGTGACCACATATAACCTGGAAATATTGGTCACCAATAAATTTGCTCCCAGCTTGTACTGCCAAGGAGTCAGCCGTTTCAGTAGTTTGATAGTTAGCTAAGCTGTCGGGTGTTCAGAGAACGAGTATGACGACTGTTTAATATTTGCAAATCAGGTACATGTCAGATGTGTCATGCAGGCATACTGTCAGTTTGCCTTGCTTCCTTTTCGTTGTCACACCTGGCGTAGCCAAATAAAAGCAGACAACCAAACAGTGGGACCTGGCTAAAGAGCATATTCAGTTGATTTTAGCACCTGCTGTCAAAAGGCAGCATTCTGCATTATGTCAGCTTCTTCTCTAATTGCTTTTTATTATATTTCAATGTTTTATAGCTCAAGTTGCATAATACATCAGCCATGTCAACACAGAGGAAAACTTTGATGAAATGGAGGTTTTGATTTCTTAATGACTCCTCACAGGAAATTACGGTGTGCCAAAAATAGATATGGTTTGTTTGACTTTGACTTAGCCCAAAAGATTGCTTAATATTTGTAAGAGCCTCACTCTCTGCCTTTGCATTAATGGCCCTCAAATGAGTTGACTTTTCAGACATGGAACTCTCTGCTTCACGTATATGTAAAGTGCTAAAGACAAAGAATTTGAGCTGTACAGTTATTGAATAAAGGAGAACTGCTATGATGTCTTTTTTTAAAATGAGTCCTGTGTGGATGGATGTTTTGTATTCTGTCTTTAAACTCTTGTCCTATCTGTTATCTTTGTTACCATAAATGGTATGTGGATCAGAAGAGAAATAATCCCACTGATAGTGTGTGTGAGACGGGCATGACCTGACCACAGCATCATAGCTCCACATCTCTCTGTGATCTGGGATACACAAGAAGAAAGAGGCACCCAGAGGGAGGGCTACTGTGTAAAGTGTGTGTACGCAGTAATGGGAGTATAGGGTGTATGAAGCTGTGTGTGTAAGTGTGTGTGTGTGTGCACAGGTGTGTGTATTAATGTATGTGTGTGTGTGTGTGTGTGTGTGTGTGTGTGTGTGTGTGTGTGTGTGTGTGTGTGTGTGTGTGTGTGTGTG
>JACXGI010011821.1:9839-24246 GCA_016801175.1 Esox masquinongy | reverse complement strand
TCTGCTGGTGTTGGTCCACTGTGTTTTCTGAGGTCCAAGGTCAACACAGCCGTCTACCAGGAAGTTTTAGAGCACTTCATGCTTCCTGCTGCTGACCAACTTTATGGAGATGCAGATTTCATTTTCCAACAGGACTTGGCACCTGCACACAGTGCCAAAGCTACCAGTACCTGGTTTAAGGACCATGGTATCCCTGTTCATAATTGGCCAGCAAACCCGCCTGACCTTAACCCTATAGAAAATCTATGGGGTATTGTGAAGAGGAAGATGTGATACGCTAGACCCAACAATGCAGAAGAGCTGAAGGCCACTATCAGAGCAACCTGGGCTCTCATAACACCTGAGCAGTACCACAGACTGATCGACTCCATGCCACGCCGCATTGCTGCAGTAATTCAGGCAAAAGGAGCCCCAACTAAGTATTGAGTGCTGTACATGCTCATACTTTTCATGTTCATACTTTTCAGTTGGCCAACATTTCTAAAAATCCTTTTTTAGTATTAGTCTTAAGTAATATTCTCATTTTCTGAGCTCCTGAATATGGGATTTTCAGTAGTTGTCAGTGATAATCATCACACTTAAAAGAAATAAACATTTGAAATATATCAGTCTGTGTGTAATGAATCAATATAATATACAAGTTTCACTTTTTGAATGGAATTACTGAAATAAATCAACTTGTTGATGATATTCTAACTTTATGACCAGCACCTGTACTCTGTATCTGGGAAGTGTCGGGACGTATTATAGTATATGAACTCGTGTGTGATTTGTTTGCGTGTTGTGTACTAATCATAGAACTGCTACTGTTACAGGATGCCCGGCCCCAATGGTGTTGTCCAAGTGCTCTGGTGAAGTGGACAGAAAATGTAGAAAGACCTGTAGGAACCTGAACTCCGAATGTGTGAGTTAATTTACTGAATGATACTATAATGAACGCCTAAAGGTCGACACCAGTTACTTTGAGGCACTGTAAAAAAAAAAAAGAAAAAAAAAAGAAAATGTATTATATATACCATATAGCCACCTTCCATGATTGGATTAGTTGGCAAAGTTTTTTTTTATCAAATACTCACAAAATCACAAATCTATTGCAACTGTTTGGAAGAACTGCCATCCAATTTTGTTGAGCAAATGGGCAATCTTATTGCAGCTAGTTAAATCCAATTATCTGAGAACTTAAGATTAGATGATTAGATTCAACTTCATTGTCAATGAACAGTACGAGTATAGTACAACGAAATGCAGTCAAAGATCTAACCAGAAGTGCAAATAGTAGAGGACAGAAAGTACTTTTGTTACAAGTGTAATGTATAGATGTGCAATGAATTAATGAATGAATGAAGGCAAATACAGTGCAAATGGCAATTCTAAATGAGCAATGAAAGCAAAGAGAGGAAGGCAGAACATTTACAAGTATTAAGTATATGTATGTACAAGTGGGAAATGAATAGTTTTGCGTTGAGGCAAATGCAAGTACAAATGGACATGTGCATGTAACAACTGAAAAACGCAAGTACAATGGCAATTCTAAATGTGTAGTGCTGGCAAATTGAAGGTGCAAGATGGCATGTGCAACTGAAATGCAGGGATATTCAACACTACTGTTGTTTGCTCCTTGGGGTTTAAGGCCAGGTGTTTTGTGAAAGCACTTTGTGACAACTGCTGATGTAAAAAGGGCTTTATAAATAAATTTGATTGGATAGCAGCAATGAGGTTCCCGAGGTAGACACGTACATGTAACAAATGAGAACATACTTATCAGACTTTGCAAGGCAGTGTCAGAGTCCAGTAGTAGAAAGACAGTAGTGCAACAAGGTCCCTGAGAGGCAGCACTAAGCGGTGGGCGGGTGGGTGTGGTTAGTAACGGGTACAGAGTTCAGCAGGGTTACAGTAGATGGGAAGAAGCTGTTCCTGAGCCTGCTGGTGCAGGAACGAAGACACCTGTACCGCCTGCCTGGTGGTAGGAGGGCAAACAGTTTGTGGCATGGATGTGAAGGGTCTCTGATGATGCTGCGCGCCCTGCGCAGACATCGCTTGCGCAGGAGGTCTATGATGGCTGGAAGCCGAGCGCCAGTGATGTGCTGGGCGGTTTTCACCACCCATTGTAGGGCCTTCCGGTCAGCCACGGAGCATCCGCCAAACCACACTTTGGCACAGTTCGTCAGAATGCTCTCGATTGTGCAGAGGTAGAACTTCACAAGGATCTGGGAAGACAAGCGAGCCTACTTCAGCCTCCTCAAAAAGTACAGGTGCTGCTGCACCTTTTTGACAAGGGTTGAAGTATTGAGGGTCCAGGAGAGGTCCTCGGAGATGTGGACACCTAGGAATTTGAAGCTGGACACAAGCTCCACCTCAGTGCCATCGATGAGAACTGGGGCGTGACTGCAGACGTCCTGTAATCCACAGTAAGCTCCTTGGTTTTCTTTGCATTGAGGGACAGATTGTTGTCAGCGCACCATGCTGCCAGTTATTTAACCTGTAGGCTGACTTGTCATTGCCACTGATCAGGCCTACCACCGTGGTGTCATCTGCAAACATGACGATGGTGTTGGAACTGTGTATTGGAACACGGTCGTGGGCGAAGAGGGTGTACAGGAGGGGGCTCAGCATGCAGACTTGTGGAACACCAGTGTTCAGGATCTGGGTGAAGTAGGTGAAGTTGTCTAACCAGACAGACTGGAGTCTGTTGGTTAGGAAGTCCAAAGTCCAGTTGCAGAGAGAGGGCTGATCCCCAGGTCATGGAGTTTGTTGACTAGCCTAGAGGGGATGATAGTGTTGAATGCTGAGCAAAAGTCTGTGAATAGCAGACTTTTGGGTCAGGGCACAGTGTAAAGCTGTGGAGATGGCATCCTCTGTAGACCTGTTTGACCGGTAGGCAATTGGTAGGGATCCAGTGTTGGGGGGAGGCAGGACTTAAGGTGGGCCAGAATTAATCTTTCGAAGCACTTCATGATCGTGAGGGTGAGTGCCACAGGTCGGAAGTCATTCAAGCTAGACGCAGTCGACTGCTTCAGCACTGGCACAATGGTTGCGGTCTTGATGCACGTTGGGACAACCGCCTGTGCCAGTGACAGGTGAAAATGTCAGTAAAGACCTCTGCCCAGCACTGAGCACACGCCCGGGGATGCCATCAGGACCAGCAGCCTTGCGTGCATTCACCCTGCTCAGTGCAGATGGATAGTCTGGGAGGGGGGGGGGGGTCGTCTGGAGGGAGGGAGTTCAGCTTTAATGGCTGGCTATTTGTGGTCCCTGTCGAAGCGGCCGTAGAACCTGTTTTACTCGTTGGTGAAGGAGACGTCGCTGGCTGTGGGGGTGGGGTTCTTTGTCCGGGTAGTCTGTGATGGCTTGGATGCCCGGTCATGCGCCGGGGTTCGGAGTTATGCATTTTGTGGTAATTATTAGCCATCTTGATGCCCCTTTTCAGGTTGGCCCTGGACAACCTGCAGGCCTCCTCATTGCTGGATCTGAAAGCAGCATCGCGTGCCTTTAGCAGTTGTCAGACCTCTCTGTTCATCCACACCTTCTGGTTGGGGAAGGTCTTTATTAGTTTATGGGTGGTGACATTGTTGGTGCAGATGAATCCAGAACGGAGGAAGTATATGTTTCAATGTCTGTATGGGTGTCAAGGGTGTTTTGAGTGGCGAACAGTCTCCAGTCTGTGTGTTGAAACTGGTGCTGTAGAGGTTAGTCTGACCCCTCTGGCCACACTTTGACTGTCCTCACTGATGGTTTCACCTGTTTAATGAGGGGTAAATACTTGGGGAGTAGGAACAGTGAATGGTGATCTGACTGTCCCAGGTGGGGAAGGGGAATGGCTTTGTAAGCTTCCGGAATTTTTGTGTACACGTGGTTCAGTGTATTGTCTCCTCTGGTGGGGCAGAAGACATTTTTGTGGAATTTAGGAAAAACGGTTTTCAGATTTGAATGGTTGAAATCCTCTCCAACCACAAAAACACCATCCGGGTGTTCTGTCTCTTTTCTACTGGCAGCCTGCAGTTCTTTCTAATCAAGTATCCGACTTGGTGACATTGTTTTTGTTTTGTAAAAATTGAGCTTTTTGAATGTTTATTTTAAGAATTGACATAATGGTATCCTACCGCCAAGACTTTACATTAAATACATTTTTTGTGATATAAAATAAAATTTTTGGTTCCAGATATAAAAATGTGCATACAGATAAGAGCTGTTTAGGAGCTAAATGAGCCACCTAACCTTAACCATCTCATTAAAAATAATTATCAAACACCACAACCTGAATTTAGAATCACTGACAATTTAGAATCGTTGTTATATGATAGCAAGCAAGCAAGTTTATTTATATAGCACAATTCGTACATTTCAGTGTGCTTTACAAAAAAAAAGAAAAAATATAAAAATACAATGGCATAAAAACAAATACTCAAATTAAAAAATCAAAACAACATCATAATAATAAAACATAGAGTAAGAAATACTACCTAAGTCATATAAATTAGAGCAGCCATCTCAGTAATGGTTGCAAAAACTCCCAAAAATGACAGATTGTATAGGTTTCCAAAAAACTAAATTGCTATAGGATTTGTTCAAATTCAATTAATATTGAGCAGATTTTGTAGATTTAGCATTTGTACATTTGTAAAGCAATCAATAGGATGGCAAGATTGCTCAACATTTGGGCGTATAGTATCTTATACATTATTAATTCCCTCTCTCTCCTTGACCACAGTATGTGTCAGAGTGTGAGCCTGGGTGCAGGTGTCCCAGTCATCTATATGAGGATGGGAAAGGTATGTGTGTGCTACAAGCTGAATGCCCATGCAGCCATGATGGAATCTTCTACGACCCAGGGGCACAGATCCCAGTAGGATGTAACACATGGTGAGTTAATGAGGTGATGTCACAGTGTGATATTCTACACTATGTGATCGTATAATGCGATACAGGGTTCATACACTTTTTGACGGATAGAATTCCATGACTTTTATTAAAATTTCCATGACCAATGGAATCTGAAAGGTTCTGTTTTGTTCCGTTTTGTTTTTGCTGTTATCCCTGAATGTAGCCTGTTGTGTTTGGTTGTATCCTTTGTTCTTATACGTAGCCTGTCATTCTGGTTCTGATTGTTTTCACCTGTTGTTTAGTCCTCGTTAGCACCCTATTTAGTTTGCCCAATTCTGTCAGCCCTTTGTTGAGTCATTGAGTCTTATTGTCTCTGTGTCTTGCCTGCCATCAGTCTGTGTTTTTGCCTACTTGCCTTGTTCCTGACATTTTCTTGTTTTTTACCCGCCTCAGTTCGCTTCTTAAACCCTGTTGTTGTCCTTCAACTCCACGCCTGGTGTCCTGCATAACCAAAACCTGACAGAATCTATGATGTACACTACTGTTGAAAAGTTTGGGGTCAATTACAAATGTCCTTATTTTTGAAAGAAATGCATTTTTTGTCCATTAAAATAACAAATTAATCAGAAATACAGTGTAGACATTGTTAATGTTGTAAATAACTATTGTAGTTGGAAACAGATTTTAATAGAAAATCTACATAGGTGTACAGGGGCCCATTAGTCCTATGTTCCAATGGCACGTTGTGTTTACTAATCCAAGTTTATCATTTTAAAAGGCAAATTGATCATTAGAAAACCCTTTTGCAATTATGTTAGCACATCTGTTAACTATTGTGCTGATTAAAGAAGCAATAACACTGGCCTTATTTAGACTAGTTAATGATCTTCAGTATCAGCGTTTGTGGGTTCAATTACAGGCTCAAAATGGCCAGAAACAAAGAACTTTCTTCTGAAACTCATCAGTCATTTCTTTTTCTGAGAAAGGAAGGCTATTCCATGTGAGAAATTATCATGAAACTGAAGACCTCATGCAACAATGTGTACTACTCCCTTCCCAGAACATGCCAAACTGGCTCTTACCAGATTAGAAAGAGAAGCGGGAGGCCCCTGTGCACAACTGAGCTAGAGGACAAATACATTACTGTCTAGTTTGAGAAACAGACGCCTCACAGGTCCTCAACTGGCAGCTTCATTCAATTTGTACCTGCAAAACACCAGTCTCAACGTCAAAAGTGAAGAGGCAGCAATGAAGAAGCGACTCCGGGATGCAGCAGTGAAGAGGTGACTGCGGGAGGCACCTCTGGAAGCAATATCAACACCAGAACTGTGCATCAGGAGCTTCATGAAATGTGTTTTCATGGCCGAAGAGCTGTACGCAAGTCTCACATCAACATGTGCACTGCCAACTGTTGACTGGAGTGGTGTAAAGCACGCTGCCACTGGACTCTGGAGAACTCGACTGGCCTGCACAAATTCCTACAGAGACACTGGGAAAATCTTGTGGAAAGCCTTCCCAGAATAGCGAAAGCTGTTATAGCTGCAAAAGGGGGGCCAACTCCATATTAATGCACATGGTTTTGGAATGGGATGTCCAACAAGCTCATATAGATGTGATGGTTGGGTGTCCACATACTTTTGGCCATATAGTATATGTAGAGTTTTATTTGAATTTAGTTATTAAAATGTAGTAGAGGAATAAACATGGAATAAACATTATTACATTAATTTCCATTACTTTACCAAAACTTTTAGGATTTAATTTTACAAAATGTATTCAGGCCTAGGATTCTTTTTTTAATTCCTTGACTTTTCCAGGATTTTAGTTAATGACCCTGATGATAAGAATTGATAAAGTGCGAGGTAATGATTTCATAACACCAGACGTGCGTAGTGTGGTTATGATTCTATTAGGTTCAGTGTGACTCAGTGTTTCTCACACTGTACCCATCTAGCACCTGTAAGAGTGGGAAATGGGAGTGCACAGACCTCAATTGTCCAGGAAGCTGTACCATCTATGGAAGCGGCCATTACAATACCTTTGATGACCGCTCATACGGCTTCCAAGGACAATGTGGCTATGTGGCTGTCCAGGTAATCAATTCAGTTCTGATTTGTGTATTTACTGACATTGTTTTCACTATTAGCAACTTAATATATTGTACATTCTTTTTTTTTTTATCAGGTAAGTTGCCTGAGAACACATTTTCATTAAAACAAATGACCAACTAATGTTTCATACAGCCAAAGTGTCCTTTCATTTCTGAAGTTGTTTCTGTCCATCTCCCTTTAAGAACAAATGTGGGCTGCAGACAGAACTTAACAACTTTGTGGTGATCACAGAGAACATTCCTTGTGGAACCACAGGCACCACATGCTCCAAGTATGTCAGGATTCAACTGGGGGTAAGAATGACTTCTCTTAGCGGTCTACTGGGGATAACACGTACTCTCTCAGGCGGCTGGTGGCACCTAAATTATGGAGGATGAATTCATAATAACGGCTGACACGTAATTAATAGACAAGTATCAAACACACCACATAATATTTCCAATCCAGGCATTATTATAACCTGTTACAACGTGTTATATCGTTATGAGAGATCATTTTACATTTTAAATGTTTAGCGAATGCTCTTCCTTAGCGCAATCTTCTGTACAAAATTCAATAAAATTTTTCAACCCTAGCCTTTGAACAGAAAGTGTTAATCATCTCCCCTTACAGAGTACAGAGCTGAGACTGTTCAATGGAATCTATACAACGGTGGATTTAGGACTGGGCCCACAGATCCAATACCGAGTGAGGACCGTTGGCCTGTACCTGGTCATTGAGTCAGACATCGGGATCGCAGTGCTGTGGGACCGCAAAACTGCCGTCCGCATCCTCCTGGAGCCACAACATCGTGTAAGAGAATACAGCGAGAAGGGTGATGGTTGGTGGTATTAAAAATATCTTGTCTGTGCTTTGCAACCAAAAGTTGCACGCTTGGTTGTTTACCAATCACCCAGTAAAAAGGCAGGCATGCAGATTAGTGAACAGAAAGCACTTGTTTCCATTTCTATGTTTTGTGTAGTTAATACTAAGTAGGCCTAAATTAACAATATACAAGCCTATCCATATAACATTTACCAATCTATGGTAGGCCACGCTATGCCTTAGACCAGGCCACGCTATGCTCAAGTTGAAATACGTTTGGACAAAAGTTTAAAGATGTAACAATGCCTCATGGAGTATGCTACTGTAATACCTATGCTTAAACTATAGTATGAACAACTGCCAAAAGCTCTCTTTTCTGCCATACAGAGTTGTAATGGATTTATTGACAACATTTTGTAAATACAGCACAGAGAATTACATTTTCAATTTCCTCCATGTTTTCTAATGGTACTAATAGTTCCTAATTTGTATTTGGAAGTAACAAATCTCTGGACTACAGTATATTAGGAGACCAGAGTTGGATGGGGGAGAGCAAGAGATAACCCAGCGCAATTGAAACCCAACGCTAATGAAGCCAAGCGCATTCTATGAAAATACGGGCTGTCATTGCATCTGTGTCTTAACATAATTCCAGCTGCGTTAATGTCAGCTCGTGAAACAGGCTGACATCTTCATTATTTGGGATTGGATTAAAAGACCCCTGATATTCCAAACAGGCCGAGGGTGAAGACATCATGATCTAAGTTGTTCATTTTTAATAGACTTCAACAGCTGAAATTATTTGGATGTGAAAATGTCGCCAACAAATGTTAACAATTGGATTATAGAAAAGGCAGCATGCAAGGATCATTGGTCACATCCAGTGTCTTGCATTTTGTTCAAGGCATGCTTTCCCATGAGAAGGCAGTTGGCCCAATCAGCTTAACAGCACAAGAAAAAGAGTAGTTAGTCCTTAGTTTTGATGTCTTCAGGTAAGCAAAACAAGTCAATACTTCAGAGCAAAATTCTTAACCATCAAGGAGTATTTTATAAATTGGAATGACTGGAAATCCCATCTCCATTATTATCTGCATTGAAGGAGAAATCTATGGGTTAGAAACCCACCTAACACCTGATGTAAAACATCCATTCAAAGGCAGATATGTAAACTCTTACATTGATTTATCATATTTATTATGTAGTAATGTTTTTTTTTCTTTTTTCTTTCTTTCTTCATATAAATCATCTTAATAGGTAAGTAGTCTAATGGAAACTGAAAGTAATCCAAATACTGAGATTGGGTAATCAAAACATTGTTACAGATACAGATTTCCTCCCCAACAATGGACATCAGTGTTCATTAAATCAGTGTGCATTAAATATTTCTCAATATATTAGAATTCTAATGAGAGTGTCGGGTCTTTTCTATGTCCCTGCAGGGAGCGGTATGTGGCTTGTGTGGGAACTTCAATGGAGACGGTCTTGATGACTTCACCACTCAAAATAACATGATAGTCACCAGCCCTGTGGAGTTCGCTAACAGCTGGAAAGTGTATAGCTCTTGCCCTGATGCAGATATCAACGTCGATCCATGTGGGGCCAGACCCAACCGTCACAACTGGGCTAAGATGCAGTGTAGCATCATCAAAGGAGACACCTTTAAAGATTGCCACCATAAGGTAGAATGCTCTGTACTGTTTGCAACATACAGTAGAAAACTAGACTGAAAGACTGCCAACATACTGTGGACTGTTGGAACATACAATAGAAAACTAAACAGAAAAACTGCCAACATACTGTGGACTGTTGGAACATTGAGTGCAAACAATTTAACCACGTAGCGAACAAAACTGAACAGACAAAATTCTGACACACTGAAAACATAACTTTTTTTGTCATCATTTTTGTGATTTGTGTCATGTTTGCATTTGAAAATGGTCTAATGAAAGAAATCTTGTATGTATATTGTGTTCTCCGTGTGTGTTTTTGCAGGTGGACCCTGCTCCATTCTTTGACAACTGTGTCAGGGACTCGTGTGCCTGTGACACTGGGGGAGACTGTGAGTGTTTCTGTACAGCTGTAGCAGCCTACGCTCAGGCCTGTACCGAGGCTGGGGTGTGTGTTGCATGGAGAACCCCAGACATCTGTCGTGAGTACAAATAAATTATTGTTGTTTAGGCCCCCCAAATAAAGATATCAGGAAGCTTTTATGAACCTAGAGAATCAGCAGCAGACCTCTGTCAGTCTGATAATTTCTCATGTTTAGCAAATAGAGAGGTGTATATTGGCTTATGCTAGATGGACATTTTGGTGTTGTACATCTTATACTAACTTTTTATTTCTACTTTCTTCAGGGGTCATTATTTTTGTCGTTATGTGAGCCAGGTTGTGGTTGTTTGTATATTACAGGATGAGGGCTTTGCTAGCATTTGACTTGAGCACCACTGCCGCTCGTGTCTGTAGCTAGCTAGCTAATAGCTTGCTTGCAGTGTGTGTTGACTGCATGTGGTTGATTACTAGCAAACCTACAGTTTTACAATCGTTTTCCAGCTAGAGAACATAGACATTATCTAAGAAAGATGCACTGATGTTTGGTCTCAAACAATGTAGCACCTCTGCTGCTGTTTCGGGGGCAGCTGTGTCAGTGCTTCTCTTCCCAGTACGGCATGTCATACAGGCGGTTTTCGTTAAATATCTTTACGTTTTAGACATTTGTGTCATGTGTGCTATTTACTGTGACTAAATGTGACTAAAATGTAATTACATTTTGTTGACAAAAATGGCTTGCTGTTTCAATCCTTTTGACAACAACTACACTAACTCAATATACACATAACATATATATATATATCTAAAACAAAGATATATTTGTCAAAATTACTTAAGCGCCAAAAGTAACACTGGTCTGCACCTTCGATGTTGATCCAGCCTTGACCCAGTTTCTCAAACTCTCCTCCAACTCAAAACACACACAAGCAAGATTTGACCATGCTGCGCCCCTTACAGAAGATGGCAGGCACCTAACCAAGAGATAGTTTGACAAATGAAATTCATGTTGCCAAACCCATGCTGCTTAAGATATTCCCCAGTTAAATAAAAAAAAAATCTTGGCTCATACAAAGTAATTAAAAAATGGCTATGACATAGATGCGTTTTTGGGGGGTTTTGCTAAAAGATTGATAGCTAACATCTGCTTAGTCCGTTTCTAGAGGTTGGAGGACTGTATACAGCTAACATTTTTTGAGATTTCAAATTTCATGTATGAAAAAAATTGTAAAAAAAGTTGTACATTTTGGAATTTTACATTCCGACAGACCAGACATCTTGTAATATGTCAAGTTGTTTTTTTGTTTTAATTTTAAATGGAAGGCAAGCATATGAAGGTAAAACAGCGACATAAGTTTTTTAGTCGTAAAAATGGTTGCACAATTGTAAAAAAATATTTGCAAACTTATAATTACTTTTGTAGTTGTATAAAAATGTGCATAATTGTAACTAGCTTGATATTTGGAATCAAGCAACTCATTAATAACACTTACCAATGTAAAATACGGACGCTCAGAGTTTTGTCACTAATATTTCGCTAGAACTGTGACAAAATTATTTTTACTTGTAAATCAGTCTGCAGTAGTACGTTTCACAGCGTTTGCCAGCGGAGATACCCATGAGGACTCTCACTGGCAGGCCATAGTTTTTTCTGACCAATAAATTGAATGCATCATGAACGCAACCCGTTTTCACCTTTTAACCAAAAAAAGACACGGCGAAGCACAGTCGGCTTCTCGTAGCCTACCTCAGTTTTAATGGGAGAACAAACCTTTTAGATGATTTTTCCACCTAGCTAAATCAATGCACAAAGTTTTAGACAAAGAGTCTACTAGTTAAATTACTCAAATGTAAATCTAGCAACTAGCAAGTTACTTACATGGCTACTACCGTTTTGCCTTTGAAATGGATATGTTTTTACCACGGGAATAATAGAAATTCACTTTGCATAATTAATATTTTGTATTAGACTAGTTTAGGCGTTTACATTCCAGTTTAATATGGTTCACATCATAATGTATTTTTGTTTATCATTTAATGTGTTTGCATTTGTTCAACACATTTGTTTAATATGCTAGGGCTGTCGCCACTGTTTGGCAATGGTTAAGACTTAATTTGATCCCTCTTTGATACTTTATAGGACTTTCTGCTCCAGAGAACAGGGTAGTTTCAGTAGGTAACTTGCCATGTCAATTCCTAGCTAATTACTATTTTACCGTTGTATTAATGTAGCCCGTTAGTATTCCTATAATGTTTATATTGTTTTAATTCAAAACAAAAGTTTTTCGTACTTTTCAAATGCATTGTCACGATGAACAAACTGATAAAAGGTTTTGTATAGTATCAACAACTGAGGTACGAACGGGTACCATGCCGAGACCTGTTTTTCCTCCTCTGCAATGCATCACTATCAAGTTTAAACACTGGTGTCGCAGAATCTACTCAGATTTGTTAAGGCCAGACACCACACTCTAAGAGTTTTTTTTTTTTCCTTTACTCTTATCAGACTGAAACTATACAAGTTGCAAGTATTCAGAAATACAAGATATTTTTGTATTACAAGTTTTATTTATTCAACTTTTAAAATATGCAAATGAGGCTAAAAGTCCTTAAATGTTCACTAATTTGCATATCACGAGAATACGTTTTTCAACACATTAGTTCAAACTAGAATGTTTTTTGTTTTTCTATTGTGATAAGACACCCAATGGTCAGACTTTTACAGAACATGTCATTTTCAGAAAATGACCGATAAAGATAGGCTAATGCAATTAGAATGCACTTTCCAGAAATAAGGATGATGCATCTTTCAACACAAAACACAAGATCTACAAAGGATGTAGACATGTATGGACTAGCTAACGATATGCTCTGGAAAACAAGCTTTTGAATGATATATGAATCAACATGGAAAGTTTTAAAGATAATGGTTGAATATCTACATGAAACATGCTAACAATAACAACATTTTTGCTAGGTCTAGTTGACGAAGTTGGGATAAAATTATATAAGTCAAGTATTTATATCAATTATTTTCAAATTATTTGTACATTTTATGAATGTTCTAGTTCTAGTTGAAAAATATCCCAAAATCTGAAAATTGACAGATGGATGCAAAATCACTATTTTTAACTGTGATGTCTGGCTTTAAAAGGTGAAAACATGACACCCTCATTTCATTGGTCAGAAAAGCTATGCCATGCCAATCAGAGGTATCATGGGTATCTCCGCTTGCAAACGCTGTAAAACGTACTACTGCAGACTCTGATTTACAAAATCATTTTGTCACAGTTCTAGCGAAATTTAAGTGACAAAACTCTGAGCGTCAGTATTTTACATTAGCAGGTGTTATTAATGAGTTGCATGTTTCCAAATATCAAGTTAGTAACAATTATGCAAATTTTTATACAACTACAAAAATAATTCCAAGTTTGCAAATATTTGCAGACTTTGCAGGTGTTTGCAGGTGAAAGTTTGCAGGTGAAAATAAGGAACTTAAAAGGCGAAGCCCTGGAGAGGGCACGTAGTGCCACGTGGAGCAACCATCATAATGTGTCATTTTAAGAGATCTAAAAAGGAAAGATATAACTGAACATAATAGTGAGGCATTCGACAAAGGGGGTCAGTCTCCAATAATTTAGTTACATTGTTACCCAACTTGCTGAAAATGTAAAAAAAACAATTTTTGGAAATGCTATTCGTAAACACGCTAGTTAACATCTTTACATTTTTATATTTCATAAATAATCCCAAAATATTGCTGACTTGATGAACTGATTACACTGTAATATTAAAAATATTTAAAAACTGCTGTTTAGTATAACAGTAATAGGGGGTTCTACACTACTGCAAAATGGTTGCTGCTTTAAAACATTTCATGATAGATTATTTCTTGTTGATTTTAGCCTATGAAAGTCAATGACTTATTGACAACAAAAAAATTATTACAATGACAATGAAAATATGTCCTCCTAAGTTGGGTGAAATAAATCCTGTCCAACCAAGTGTTTCAGTGCAGCTGCCCCCCCTCCCCATTGAGTCTAGAAACTGGGGCTGGAGTAGGGTGTCTTTTGGGGGTGTGGTTTGTATTGACTGAATTAAGATGTGCTTTTTCTCTTTCGTAGCTGTCTTCTGTGACTACTACAACAAGCCTGGTGACTGTACATGGCACTACAGCCCGTGCCATACACCGTGCTACAAGACCTGCTTGAATCCAACTGGAAACTGTAGCAACCCTCTCCCCCATCTGGAAGGCAAGGAACCACACCAATACATTTACATTTCACTCGCTAGTCTTTCTGGTCCCAGTCAAATATTCTTACCACTACCAAAGACAGTGGGGGTAGAGCATGAAGAAAAACAATCTGAAATAGAACATTTACAGGCTTTAGTCTTTAGTTTACCCGATTTTCACATTAATCATAACCTTTCTATTTTCTAGGTTGCTACCCACAATGCCCTCCTGAAAAGTCAATATTTAAGGAGGAGACTGGAGAGTGTGTTAAGGAGTGTCTTGAAAGTACAACAACAAAACCGCCAACAACATTAACACTAGCAACTATATCCACAACACCAACCCTGCCACCAACTACCAAAACTACACCAATTACAATAACAACATCAAA
>JACXGI010011820.1:0-24140 GCA_016801175.1 Esox masquinongy | reverse complement strand
TCTAATTTTCTGAGATACTGAATTTGGGGTTTTCATTAGTTGTCAGTTATAATCATCAAAATTAAAAGGAATAAACACTTGAAATATATCAGTCTGTGTGGAATGAATGTATACATTATACAAGTTTCACTTTTTGAATGGAATTACTGAAATAAATCAACGTTTTGATGATATTCTAATTATATGACCAGCACCTGTAGTACTGTGTCGTCTGCATGAAGATGAAATGAACAATTTATTTCATAGTTATAGATTTCATTATTATATAGAGTTAACCATATAGGACCCAAAATTGTACCCGGTGGAACTACTTTTTGGACTACAAAAAATGTGAATTTAACTCCATCAGTTGTGTTCCACAGAGAAAAACAAAAAATAATTGATTGTATAAGTATCCACCTTCTTTAGTCAATGTTTGGTTGAGGCATTTTGGCAACAATTACAGCCATGAATCTTTTTGGATAAGTCACTACCAGCTTTACACATCTCTACACATCAATTTTTGTCAAGCTCTATCAAGTTGGGTGGGAACCTTTGCTGAACAATGATTTCCAATTCTTTCCACATATTGGAATGCGATCCGGGCTTTTAATGGGTCACTAAAGGTAATTCATATACCTGTCCCAAAGCTAGTCAAGTATTGTGTTCGATGAGTGCTTTGGGTGGCTATTCTGCCCTTCTGAGGTCCTGAGTGCAGTGGAGATGGTTTTCATCAAGGATCTGTCTGTACTTCGCTTGATTCATCTACAAGCAAATCTACCAAAGAATGGCTCAGGAGAAGGAAGTGGGTTTTCAATTGGCCAAATCACAGTCCTGCCCTTAATTCAGTTGAAATGCTGAGGCGGGACTTGAAGTGGGGAGTACATACCAGACACACTCAATCCTCAATCAATTGGCTGAGTTCTGTAAGGAGTGGGCAAAAATCCCTAAAAAAAGATGTCAGAGACTGGTGGTCATAGAAGACATATTGTTTTTATTTTTGTTCATGCTGTACTGTCACTCATACAGAATGATCAACAAGCACTTTTGGATATTCATTCATCAATGAACACAGCCTTTTACACTACTCACTGCAGCGATTGCTGCAATTCTTTTGTTCTGCTGCCGATCTGTTTACCAATACACCGACAGAAGAGAAAGAAGAGGGGCAAACTTGCCGGTGTCCTATGCAGATGTTGGACGAGACACTGCAATCTGCCATTATCGAGCATTCTACTCGCAAATGTTCAATCCCTGGACAATTAAATGGACGAACAATACGCACGGATTAAGTTTCAACGGGACATTGCAAACTGTTGTGTGCTAGCGTTTGTGGAAACCTGGCTGGATCCCTTGGTGCCAGACTCGTGAGTCACCCCTGCTGGCTTTTCTACCGGCAGGACAGAACGTCAGAGTCTGATGAAAGTAAGGGCAGAGGGGTCTGCATTATGATTACCTCGTACTGGGGGAACGGATCTTGCAGTGCAATCAGCATGCTGTTCACCAGACCTGGAGCTACTGTCTGTAAAGATACAGCCCTTCTACCTTCCACAGGAATACAGCTCAGCTATTATCTCAGCAGTCTATATACCCAGATAAAACGTGCGCACTGGAAGACCTATATTGAGGAATAGACAGACGCCCACCCTGAGGCAGCTGCTATTGTTGTTGGCAATTTTTCGTCCCACCGCCTCGCTCCCTGACGAGCTCAACACATTCTTTGCAGGGTTTGAGGCGACCAACACAATTCCTTCACTCGCTGAGCACAAGGACGACTACACTCTGTCCCTTTACCACGGCTGACGGAAGGAGAGTTTTTAAAAAAGTGAACCCTCGGAAGTCACCAGGGCCAGATGGCATTCCAGGCCATGTCCTCGGGGCGGGGGCCGACTAGCTAGTGGAGGTTTTCACCTCTATATTCAACCTCTCCCTGTCTCTGTCTGTAGTCCCCTCCTGCTTCAAACAGACCACCATTGGCCTTGTACCGAAGAAACCTTTCATCACTGGCCTGAACGACCACCGCCCTGTAGCACTGACCTCCATCATCATGAAGTGCTTCGAGGGGCTGGTCAGAACTCACATCTGCTCCACCCTTCCTGACACCTTGGACCCCTTTCAATTTGCATACTGCCCCAATTGATCTATGGACGATGCTATCACCCTGACGACAAACACCACCCTCTCCCCCCTGGAAAAAGGCAACACATACGTGAAGATGCTGTTCGTGGACTACAGCTCTGCATTCAACAATAATGTGCCCGCCAAGCTTGTTCCTTAGCTCAGGATCCTGGGACTTAACTCCTCCCTCTGCAATTTGATCCTGGACTTCCTAATGGGCCGACCTCAGGTGGTGATAATAGGCAATTTCACCTCCTCTGCACTGCCCCTGAGCACTGGAGTCCCCTAGGGCTGCGTACTCGTCCCCTCCTGTACTCCCTCATCACACATAACAGCGTGGCCACACACAGCTCCAAAATCATCCTCAAATTCGTGGATGACACTACCATCCTGTGTCTCATCTCCAACAACAATGAGACCGCTTACAGAGAGAAGGTAAAGTACCTGGCTACATGGTGCCAGGACAACAACCTCTCTCTAATTGTCTGCAAGACTACAGAGATGATCGTGGACTTCAGGAAGCAGCAGAGGGGGGGGGGGGGTCATGCCCCAATACACATCAATGGAGCTGAAGTGGAGAGAGTCTTCGAATTCAAGTTTCTCAGTGTGTTCATCAAAGATGACCTCACATGGTCCAGACAAGTAAACTCAGCAGTGAAAACTGCCCAAAAACGGCTATACTTCCTGAGGTGACTCAAGAAATTTGGCATGTCTGTAAAAACTCTCACCAACTTCTACAAGTGCACCACTGAAAGCATCCTCTCAGGCTGCATTACTGCTTGGTACAGCAGTTGCTCCACTGCAGACTGCAAGTCCCTCCAGAGGGTGGTAAAGTCTGCGGAGTACATCATCGGCTGCCATCTCCCCTCCGTGCAAGGCATCTATCATACATGATGCCTGAGGAAAGCACAGAACATCATCAAAGATCACAGCCACCCAGTCTATGCTCTGTTCACACTGTTGCCATATGTTAGACGCTACCGGAGTGTAGGGGCATGCACTTCCAGACTCACAAACTGTTTTTTCCCTCAGGCCATAAGGCTCCTCAACCAGCAACAGTGATCCATGATCATACTGATCACACACAAACATTCCAGATGCTCTGATGTCCTTTCAGGTACTTTAATGGGCATTAGAATATTCCTTTGCATGTACAATTCACAAGCATATTACACTCATATGTATCTATAATACCCAATACTACCATACTGTTCGTACTTCCCATCCTATTCTTTAAAAATTTGATGCTAGTTTACATTTTTATGTATATTACTGCCATACTTGCCATATCTATAATATTCAGTACTGCTACCAATATTGCTGCTAGTTTACAGTACTCTTTTTAAACTGCTGCTATGTACAGTGTTATGTATATTATTGCTTTATCTTTATTTATTTTTGCTTTATCTATATTTTTGCTGTGTATAATTTTGCTTCGTAAATTCTCGCTATGTAGTTGTAGTGTGCTATGCCACCATTCATAAGCATATTACTCATATCTATCTATAATATTCAATCATTCTAACAATTGCTGCTAGTTTACACTGTTATGGACACTGATCAGCCATAACATTTTGACCACTGATAGGTGAAGTGAATTACACTGATAATCTTGTTATCAATGCACCTGTCAGTGGGTGGGATATATTAGGCAGCAAGTAAACATTCTGTTAGCATCTGGCTCTTTTGCAGAATAATAACAGACCCAAGTCATAGGGAGAAGCGTTCCTTGTTGTTTATTCACAAAATATAATACATGTCTTTCCTAGATGTTCAGCCTTCTTTCCATCTCTCTCTTCTTAATCTTTCCAGATGTCTCTGTGCTTCTCCAAATGTCTTTGTCTTGAACAGCACATTTATACTAGACAGAACTTTCAACACATCCTCTCCACTATCTGGCTGTCTTCCAATCATATAAGTGCAATGTATGTTCCAACCTCCTTACGTTCTTGTATAGTGTCCATTATTGTTCTTGGATCCACACACAGGGTGTATGGACAGGATGTATGGTGTAGTGAGCATCACATGTCCAACCATTGTCCTTTGTGCAGTTTCCAAGAATGGAAAGAAAATGGCACATATTTGCAAAGCAACATTCCTCTGTGTTGTGTTCTCTAACAAAAGTATAAAACTAAAATACACCTATATTATCAGGAAAAGACATGCTTTCTCACAATTCTGTCCTCAAAGTTGACAGAAGCAGGAAAAATGGGCAAGTGTAAGGATCTGAATAACAAGGGCCAAAATTGTTATGACTAGACGAATGGGTGACAGAATCTCCAAAACTGCAGCCCTTGTGGGGTGTTCCCGGTCTGCAGTGGTCAGTACGTATATAAGCGGTCCAAGGAAGGAAAAGCGGTGAACAGGTGCAACAGGATCATGGGCGACCAAGGCTCAGTGATGCACGTGGGGAGTGAAGGCTGGCCTGTGTGTTCCGATGCAACAGACGAGCTACTGTACCTCAAATTGCTGGAAAGTTAATCCTGGTACTGATAGAAAGGTGTCAGAACACTGTAAGAAAGGCTGTCAAAACTAGCCAATGACATCACCCTCAGACTTAGCTTCCGCCCACCAGCCCGTGAAAATATTCATGGTACTGGGTGAAGACGATTCTGCTCCGTCAACTGCTTTAGGGGACATTGTTTGTGATGCTGTTCGTGCGTCTTTGACAAACCGTGAGTTACCTTATACTATTCTAGAGTCTTGGTCAAGAAATATTTGTTTTAATTACAACATAGGTGGACCTGATATTTGCTGTGTTTGGTGACTAGACTCACCTAACGTTGCCATTCGCCGTGGATTAGACTAGCCTTCCATGTGCAGAAAATCTTTATACTGCAGTTACATAGTAGTTGTGGCCTTTTGCCACCGCTTTGTGATGTAAAATGCGTGTTAGAGAAAGTTAGCGAAGTTCAATGTTGTGTGCAGGGTTTAGAGATGCTCTTAATGTTACATGCATTTGAGGAGATGTACATTAGGAGTGCAGCACATGAACAATGGACAGTGCGGCGCCTACTAGCTTCAAGTAGTAATTTGCCTCATTGTGCACTTGGTGCAGAGATGTATGTCCATATACATGAGTATATGCAGTTAAGGTTTAAGAATGTATGTGTATATATAAATAGTCATGCAAGATGTTACTACACACACAGTACATCGCAGTTTGTCGTGTATGGGCTGCGTAGCCGCAGACCAGCCAGGGTGCCAATGCTGACAGCTGTCCACTGCCGACAGCACCTACAATGGTCACGTGAGCGTCAGAACTGGACGCTGGAGCAATGGACGAAGGTGGCCTGGTCTGATGAATTACGTTTTCTTTTACATCACATGGATGGCTGGCTGCGTGTGCGTCGCTTATCTGGAGAACACATGGCACCAGGATGCACTATGGGAAGAAGGCAAGCCAGCGGAGGCAGTGTGATGCTTTGGGAAATGTTCTGCTGGGAAACCTTGGGTCCTGCCATTCATGTGGATTTTACTTTGGCACGTACCACCTACCTAAGCATTGTTGCAGACCATGTGCACCCTTTCATGGCAACGGTATTCCCTGATGGCATTGGTGTCTTTCAGCAGGATAATGCGCCCTGCCACAAAGCAAAAACAGTTCAGGAATGGTTTGAGGAACGCAAAAATGAGTTGAAGGTGTTGACTTGGCCTCTAAATTCCCCAGATCTCAATCCAATCAAGCATCTGTGGGATGTGCTGTACAAACAAGTCCGAATCCATGGAGGCCCCACCTCGCAACTTACAGGACTTGAAGGATCTGCTGCTAATGTCTTGGTGCCAGATACCACAGCACACCTTCAGAGGTCTAGTGGGATCCATGCCTCGACGGGTCAGGTTTGATTCGGTGGCAAAAGGGGGACGTACATAATATTAGGCAGGTGGTCATAATGTTATGGCTGATCGGTGTACTGTATATTACTGCAATACTTGCCAAATCTAAATGTTCAATAATACTACCCAGATTGCTCCTAGTTTGCAGTACTTTTTTTTAAACTGTTGCTAGTGTACAGTGTAATGTATATTGTTGCTTCATTTTATTAATATTTTTTGCTTGGCTTTATTTTTTCTTATATATGCATCTTCTTAACTCTCACTACGTAGTTGTCGGGTGCCATGTCACAAGAGTTTCATTGGGCAGGATGACGCTGTGTTGTTCGGTGCATTTGACAAATAAACCTTGAAACTTGCAACTCCAAATTTATGCTAATAATCGAGGTGCCACAAGCTATTGAATGAAGGGGTTCACATATTTTTGGACCTGTACTAATTCCGACTTAATTTTGTTTTTGTACTACACCCATGATTTCTTCTAAACCAATATATGGAATTGATAACTATAAACCTATTTCCAATTAAAAAAGAATGGTTCTGATTAGATAACAATTTGATGGTGAACATAAAAAATATCTATAATGGCACTAGGGTTTCACATACTTTCAAGCAGCACTTTGGATCAATATTTTTACAAAGTTCTATCATGCACTTTAGTAGAGGGTGAGCAATATAACCCTCTGATGCTGCTCTCACATTAACTCGACTCAGATGTCCCTGAGTGAGTGAGATACGTGCTTAGACTGACAATCCAACAATTACTTC
Source organism: Esox masquinongy (assembly GCA_016801175.1). NCBI lineage: Eukaryota > Metazoa > Chordata > Actinopteri > Esociformes > Esocidae > Esox > Esox masquinongy. Next base: position 17,441 of record JACXGI010011820.1, on the reverse strand, counting down.
AGGCGATTTATAAACTTAGAATATGCAATATGGGGAAAGCACCAGACAGAGCTAATTGAGTCACAATCATAATCCATGGCTAGTATGGAAATTAACTTTTTAAAAATGCTTAGTGTGGCCACAAAACTTCATGGGAACTGTGGATTGTGCAACCCTGAGAACACAATATTTTATTTGCTGGTCATGAAAACAGATGACGAAGGCACTTGGACTTGAATAGACCCCACATAATCTGGACGAATTTGGGCGCGCTTAAAGTGTGGAGCAATTATTCCCCAGGGAAAGTAATGTAGTAAGAGTCCTTCTCCAGTGATTCAGGTATATTTATCAGGCTTAAATTATTACATCTGGAACGGCTCTCCAGGTCATTAGCATCCAGTTGACTCACTCTAGGCCAGTACATATTTTCTCCAATGTGTTGCGTTGAGCTTAAGTATAGTAAAATTCAAGATCATTGATTCACTGGTTTGCAAAGCAAATAGCCATCTTGAATACCTCCGTAAGCGTTGCACAGTTTCTCAAGGGCAGCAGGTAGGCCACTTTCAGAGGCGCTGGGTGTGATTTCTGCTCCATGTAGCTCCATGGCAGCAACACATCTCGGGACACCAGAGTTTTCATCATTGGACATCTCCACATGAGAATGTGTCCAAAAGCAAAAAGAAAGAGAAAGTCATGAGAGGAGAGGGAATTAAACTGATGTTTTTGCCTTTGTTTTTTTCCCTTAACTAGTAATTTGTATTAATTTAACATATGGAATTAAGACAATATGCTTTTGTCTTAATTTGTTATGGAGTTTTTGTTATGGAGTTTTAGGACCAATTGGTAGTGGCACAATATCAAATCCTGTTCAAGTTTTGAAAACCATTTGTTATAACCACACTTAACAAAAGTTGCTAAAATAAGATATTCCATTTGTAAATGTTGTGTATTCTAAGAATGGCTATATTTTCCTAAAGATACACAGTACACAGTTAACAATACTTTTTTTGAAAAGTATAAAAAATTGACACAAGTGAGTAATGTAAATATATATATATATATATATATTTTAATGCGGGAGATATCAATAAACAGGACAGTTCAAATTATCAAGTTAACTGGAAGTCCCCTATTTGCAATTACATTTTGACTTGCAAAAAAGAATTCAGCTGAAATTAAGGTGAAAACTTCATATATTTTGTGGAAATTACAATGCCTTTGTAATAATTTGTATTATTATAATAATATATCGAGCTCAACTAGGCCTGCTCAGCATTTATCTACATGCCATAGAGAATTTTAGGATGTTAATTTCTTAATTGTATCCTGCATTTGTTACGTTCCTTCACTCATTTATTCAGGTTTATTATTTGTCACCAGTCTTTAGCTATACTGCTGCTGTACTGTTTCGTCAATGTTCAATAATATTAACTATCTTGTGCTATCTACCTTTGTACATACGACAGTGTTGCCAGATGGGGCGGTTTACAGTCAATCAAACCTGGCAACACTGGTCCCCTGTCAGGTGAAATGACAATAATGCAACTATGACAAAATGAAAATTTGATTGCTTAAAAAAAGTGGTCCTGTGGCTCAACTTCCCCCAAGTTAGGGGTACATTGATCCTAGTCAAAGGGTAAGTTAAGTCATCTGGGAGTAAATTGAGCAATCCTTTTTTTTTTCAAATAAAAACCTGAAAACAATTTCAAAGAATATATTTATTTTTCAAATATAATTAAATAATGCATTCTCTCTTTCCTAACAGTCTTGCATATGTTCTGCCTACAACAGTCAGTCAACTTCCAGGGTTTGCCATATTCAGTTATTGGAAACTCCATGTTCCCTTTGCAAAATGTCTCTTAAATGACCAACTTGGATTTGCAAGTAGGAAACTCCTTTCAGCTAAATACCTTTTCATGCAAACCTCCCTGACCACTTGAAGAAAAAGAAAAAGTACCCTTCGCAATTCTTAAAAGATGAATTAAACCCATAGCTTTTTAAATTGTGTGATGCCGAAACAAACAATAAGGGAGAAAGGGATTGAGCTCTGGGGTGCTGGAATACATTTGTTTTTTTACAATAATGCAATGAATTTCCCTGGTGGCATAGATTAATCAAAGTGATTAATTCTGCCGATATCAAAACCTGTTGCCAACTAAAGACCATTATGTGCTGTCTTCTGTAGTTGATATAAAGAATTATTATTCTCAGCATTGGTCTGAACTAACACCTTCCAATATATATCCAAAGATATTTGGGTATAGCACCCAAAACGTATTCATAACCAAATAAAATAGCTGAACATGGCAGCCACACAAAGTTTTTCAGGACATAAGCAAGCACACATATTATTATATTATTGTCCAAATCTATTAACTATTTATGGAGGGACACTTATGTCTGCCACTCCAGTCCAAACACTCACTGAATGTGAGCAACAGCAGTTCAAGTATCCTAAAATTATTAACTTTGATGACTGAACTTGGGCAACAATAACAGTTCCATAGGACTCGCGGAAACAAGTTTAACTATTATAACATTACAGTCATAACATTACGCAGGAGTATACACTGCAAAAAAATATAATTAGAACAAGACAAATTATTTGATATTCAAGGCATATTTTCTAAAACCAAGCGGTATAACCTAATGCAACTTTCACTTGTTTATTTACAAGGATGGTTAGATTTTTAACCTGAAAACAAGATAAATATACTTGATAAGACATATTTTTTGGAATGTAGGCTACATCATGTCATCTGGGCAGCAGCTGTAGAGACACTCCAGCCATTGTGCACCACGCACATTACGCTAAGCTCCACACATAAGCTCCACACAAGTTTAGGAGCAGTCAAGTTTATTGACAGACAACACTGGGGAACACGAATTCTGTGTGGGGAACCAATGACAGTCACTGCAACCCAACATCCCATCTAATAGAGGCACGATTCTTCATTATACCACACACAGCAGCAGCCACACTTTGGTCTCAAATTTACAATGTTGTGCATACATAATGCCTGGCTCAACCAATATGAATATCTTAACCTGGCAAATAGGGGATGCAGACAGCATCCAGCACACATTCAGATAATAAGAAAGTAATTCAAAAAGGTGCAAAAAAATATTGAAACTTCATTATTTGTAAATGACTCGCCTAAGAAAATAGAAACTCTCGACAAAAATGATCAAGTTAGCTAAAATCATATTGGTTGAAATGCAATTGAACACAATTTCAGTTTACCACTACCCAGTTCTTAGTTTCCTATTTCCCACAAGAATGTGTAGCAACCATCTCTTGTATTTTCTCGGTCTCTCCTTTCTTTCTCCTTTACTCATCTTCTTCCTCTTTGCTCATAGGCAGTCTTATACTAACACTTAGAAACTAACCCAAAATATTCTAATTAATCCAGTCTGCTCCAACCAGGGAAAAAGATGTAGGATTGGGCAATGTAATCTTCCAAAATGCAGAGCTCAGGGGAACCTAATACATTCTCTTTGGGTTTGAGTTCCATAAGTCAAAAACAGGCAAAGGAGATGCAGCATAAAGGCACTCTTAAAATGAAACTGAAGGTCAATCCAATCATCTGTGATGGAACAAGCTCCTCTTAACCCCCCCTCCCCCCTCTCACCCCCAACACACCATTGCTGTAAAATATCAACAGACTATGCATTAATATATGTAGATGGGTTGGTATGGGACATAAAGGGGTAGATAGAGAGAAGGGGGCAGTACAAAAGAAGAGAAAGAGACCAAGAAATCCCAATGTCACCCAGTGACAGGAGAGGACAGCCCCTTCATTAGGGCGGTAATTTCGCCTTACATTTGCATCAGAAATGCAGCAGATTAGAGAACAGAGGAGAGGAGAAGCCTCAGTAATGCTCTAACCAACATTCCCCTACTAATCACTCACCCAGTTATCCAAGACAGACAGTGTAGGCTAGTGTGCTGATGGCAGATGGGATGGCTGTTATTAGATTGCATTAAGCATTTATTTAGCTGACCAAGGGAATAGTGATTACCATTTCTCACTTGCTTGCATGTTTGCTTTACCATCATTTCTGGGTTGTTCTTTCCTCATCCCTCCTCCTCTGTATTCATCAGGGCTGCAATGTAGCCAAGATGACATGGCTGATGAGCAGGCTGGGGGGGTCTCAGACTGTCTCTGATTGCCTCCAAGGTTGCAACGGTTCTGTGTTATTGCATTGTTACCATGATATCATCTCTAATGTGATTCCCAGCCTCTTTAAATAGACATACCATTCAGGGCCACTTGATATTCCCATTCACATTTTTAGCCAAAGAGCAATGATATCACTTGATTTAAGTAATGAAGCTATTATCTATGTAAATCTGTCATTTGTACAACAAATGGCCTGTTGCATGCAACCATGTCACATAGACCTTTATATGAGATTTGAATAGGGACACTAAAATAGATGTACATGTACTTCATAGTATAACCTTGTCTACAGGCTACTGGGCACAGTGCTCATGAGCTTGGATCAACTGCCATTCCAAGTTGGCCTTTAGGGAGGGACTGTATGATTCTGTTGGAGTGTAAAGTGTATTTGTTATCTATTGAATTTAGCTAATAAAAATGTTGCAAGGTGTGGTATCATATGTATAGGCATTTATGACATTGGACATTGGATCATATAAACAAACATTTGTATTACTTCCAGTCTAGCCAGCCCGTTCATACTACGAGCTAATACCCTTGAACACCTTTTATAGCATCATCATCATCATTAAGTTTTAATGAAACAAGAACTGCCTTGTTGTACACGTGAGTCACTGCACGCAAGACAGATTAGCTGTGCTGTATGCTTCCACAGCTGTCTCACAATTATGCTACAATGTAGCGATTGGTGCTTGGGTGCACAAAACACGTGGGGTAACTTGATATGGGAAATGATTGGCTGATATACTAAGCCCATTAAACCAATGGCTATTGCTGCAGGAAATTTTTGAAGCTTTTTTAATTGGCTAAGGAAGGCCACATTGGTTGAAGTGTTCCACCAGACCGTCCTTGAATTTGGGTGGATGTTTCTTGGAATAAGATCATTTGTAGTATAAGTATTATAACTATTCAATATTAAAAAACTGACTATTACAACATGTAAGTTTTCTCCTCTACAGCTAAAAATCAAGCACTGAGCGGACTAATTACATGCAGAGAAACGCTCCCCATCCCTGAATCCCAGCAATTTAAAGGCCCTTTCTACATTTAGCTATTTTAATTAAAAGTTATTTTATCCATTTGGAGCATATTCACCTACCTTTTTCTCTCTGCTTTTCATTGTCTGAAATGGTCTTTGTGTTGGAGTTGAGCTGCACACTGAGAATAATGAGTTGAAGTATGTGTCAGTGGGTTTGGCTTGGTATCATAAGACATGTTAAAGAGCAGTAATATATTTTTTGAGCGTAAAGTTGACATTGCAGGCTAAGTCATAGTGCAAAACATCTGGGTTTTTTTTTGCAAAAGTTAGAAAGCATAAGTTATTACTTATTACACAAGTTATTAAAATATTACACATATACACTGTGCCTTTTCAGAAATGTTTGTGTCAGATCAACAATAAATACATAATAATTAGACATTTATACATACACACCTTTTTTTACACACACCCACACTCAAAAAACACACACTTTCCACAAATTACACCTAAACAACAGTTCTACCTCCACCACAGAGCAGTTGCCCTGTAAATCCACTTTTCCTCAAATAAGCTGAGACCCTCCATAGCGGCAAAGGAAAATAATATTGAATTTTTATCTTGCTTTCAACAACCCCTCAAAAGCCTTTCTTATATTGTTTCCCTGTCCATCATATTTCTTACTAAGAAAGGTTTACATTTTTGATTGTGCCAGTAGGACAAAATTGACATGTTCTTTTTAGTTATTTACTATAATAAATTAATAATTTTAATATAATAGTTAAACCTCAAAATAAAAACTAGTGGTTATAAAAAAACTCCCCAAAAGCTGCTAAGTTTTAGATTTTTATAAAAGTGCCAAGTGGTATATTTGAAACAGTAAAAAATGATCTCCCTTATTACAAAATGGACCACTAACTCAAACCACTTCATCAGGTTGAAAGGGGAGAAATAACCACAGCAGATTCACAGCTTCAGGGGGGACACAGTCGTTTTTTATATAGTTCAATACTGCCCTCCAATGGAATTAATTAGGATGAAACTGTTTGAGATTGCCTATTTTCCCCACTGACAATTAGACTGCAAATTCATTTGGCAATTTAAATTAAAAATGTATTGTCACATGCCACAACTGGTGAAAACCACACAGTAGCATGCATACTTAGGATGTGCCAATGGAGGACTATGTGTTTACTATTATTGTAAGCCTACCAGAGATTATTTTTACAGGTGCATCTCAAAAAATTAGAATATCATGGAAAAATTCATTTTTTCCCCATAATTCAAATCAAAAAGTGACACCTTCATGTATTCTAGATTGAGCCTTTTTTGTCTCAACCTTGATAATTACAGTTACAGCTCATTGAAATCAAAAATCCAGTATCTCAAAATATTAGAATAAAAAATGTGTAAAACAGAAATGTCAACCTGGGAAGAGCTTATGGGAAGGCGAATATAGTGTGTGTCCCTGTCTCTCCCCTTTCGATCGATGTAAGCTTTCCTCCACACATGACTTATATTTACAGACATACATCATTTGTCTCTTCCAGGCACTCTACACGGATTCTTTTCTTTATTGATTCAAACCATAACATACATAGGTACAAAAAGAGGAATAGTCAAATACAAGAAACATACAAACTTTTTACTCAGCCAGAGGTCCTACACAAAAAAATCATATTGAAAAATAATACTACAAGTTAGTATTGCCTTTTTGTTTTTTATTTTAGTTAACAGTGCCGTATTGCTAAAACTCATTCATTAACTGGACAGAATTTGGTTTTCAATCAGACCATTTACATTTATGAATGATATTTCCCTAAAATAATTAAAAATCGAATCAAGTATATCACATCTTTGTCCATATTATCATTTGTAAAATAAATCATTACATCAAACCCATTCAGTTGCACCAGATATCCTATTATCCTTATGAGAAAGTTCTGCATTTCATTCCAAAGAGTTCTACTCCAGATATAGGTAAGAAATTAGTGAAATATAGTCTCCTCCATTCCACAGAAATCACACATGTAGTCAATATTTAGCTTGAATGTTTTTAAAACATGTTTCACTGGATAAGTTCTATGTAACAACTTAAATAAAACAATTTACTTTATTATTAATACAATATTTGTTTGGAATTTTCCTTGCCTTACCCCATTGTATAACACCATTACTATTGGACCAAAATAATCTAGTAGAAGGAAATACAGTCTCTCAAGAAGATTCCTAATCTGTGTATTTTTACATTTGTTCTTGAGGATCTTTACATCTCCAATAAATAAAATATCATGTAAATGTATATTACTTGAATTACAATCGAATTTGATATTTTTAAAAACAATTTTAAAAAAACCTGGGGATTGCATCAAAGACAACTGCATATTTTGTAGAGGTTATTGGAATTTTAAATTTGTCAAGAAATTCAAAACATCAGAATACCCATCCTCATTTAATAACTGACGAAACAAAATAATTTTATTGTCCAACCAGTTACAAAAAAAGTGACTTATTTTTAAATCATATCTTTCCGTAGAAAATATCTGTGAGGGGATCAATTGTGTTTATATATTTGCATACAAGCTAAAAGTGCCTGTTTATGGAAATTTGCCAATTTGACAGGGATTTTATTTACATCATACCTGCATTAAAGCAGAAATTCTAAGCCACCAACTGAGTCAAATAAGTACTTAAGGAATACAATCCAAATACATTTTTTTGTGTCAAGTATTTCAGAATCCAATTCATTTTAATGGGACTGTTAAGAGTATTAAAATCTAAAATTTCTAGTTCTTATTGTTCTTGGATATTACTCAGAATATTCTTTCATAAATAATCAGGTTTATTACTCCCAATAAAATTGGAAATAATCTTATCTAAATCCTAAATAACTTTGTCAAGGGACAAGTGACACATATACTGATCTAGATAAACCTTCAGCTTTTGACAATAAAATCCGAACATGTAATGAGATATCCCTCAAATTACTTTTTTGTGTAACATCCTTGCATATAATACCAAGATATTTTACCCTGTCATTAACCGGAATGCCCAATACCTCCTGTAATACACAATTCTTGAGTGGAAATAAGACATTTGTTTATATTAATTCTTAAGCCTGACACTGCCGAAATAACCTCATTCTTGTCCCTCACAAATATAGTCATGTCATCTAGTTGACACAATTTAATTTCCTTGCAAAGTGCTGTAATACCTCTGAATGTTCCTTTCTTGATATGAAGAGCCATAACTTGGGTAACCAATGAAAATAAGAGTGGACTAATTGTGCAACCTTGCCTATTGCCACAACCAATATGAAATCTTTCAGACGTCCCATGAGCTAACCTCACAGAGCTAGTACAGCCATTACATAAAGTTTGGACCACTCTCAAAAACCACTACACTGATTCTACACTGATTCTATCGGCAAAAAGACCATAAATGACTGCATCCTGATGATGCATTTAACGTAATGGCTGATGGTGAGTCATTCGTTTGTCATTATAATCATCTAATTTACTCCCTGAAATAGAAAATTAGAAAATTAGATTATGTTTTCAATTATTTTTCTCTAATAAATACAACCCTGTTTCCAATCAAAGTTGGGACACTGTGTAAAGTGTAAATAAAAACAAAATGCAATGATGTGCAAGTCATTTAAACCCTATATTCAATAGAAAATCGTACAAAGACAACATATCAAATGTTGAAACTGAGAAAATATTATTGTTTCTTGAAAAATATAGGCCCACTTTGAATTTGATGCCTGCGACAAGCATAAAAAATGCTGGGACACAGGTAAAAAAAAACAGGAAAAGTTGTGTAATGCAAAAAGGTTAATTGGCAACAGGTCAGTAACATGATTGGGTATAAAAAGAGCATCCCAGAGAGGATGAATCTTTCAGAAGTAAAGATGGAGAGGGGTTCACTACTCTGTGACAGACTGCGCAGGCAAATAATGTAACAATTTAAGAATACCGTTTCTCAACATAAAATTGCAAAGAGTTTGGGGATCTCATCATCTACGGTACATAATATCATTAAAAGATTCAGAGAATCTGGAGAAATCTCTGTACGCAAGGGACAATGCCGAAAACTCTGTGAACACAGTACATTGCTGCATCCACAAATGCAAGTTAAAACTCTACCAAAGAAGAAACCATAATATAAACAAGATCCAGAAATGCTGCTGACTTCTCTTGACCCAAGATCATTTAAAATGGACTGAGGCAAAGTGGAAAACTGTCCAGTGGTCTGACAAATTAAAATTTTAAATTATTTTTGGGAATCATGGACGCCGCGTCCTCCGGGCTAAAAGGGAGAGACCATCCGGCTTCTGATCAGCGCACAGTTCAAAAGCCAGCATCTATGATGGTATGGGGGTGCATTAGTGCACATGGCATGGGTGACTTTCACTTCTATAAAATATTCTTTAGGACTAATATCTAAAAAATGACAGCAGCACAAATGGAACACAAACGATTAAAGGTATTTTACCTGCGTAAAAATGGTCCCACCCAACACAAAACTTGGGCAAATAGGCTTAATCGTTTGTGCTGGTTTGTGCCATTACAATTTTTGTGCTGCTTTCATCTTTTAGATATTAAAGAATATTTTATAGGTCAAATTCACTCCAAATAGGCTCAATCGTTTGTGCTCCGTTTGGATCGGTAAAAGTTTTTTTTTTGCGGCTCTTTCTTACAGATAATGACAGAGCTATAGCAGCGCTATAGGGCTAGTGGAAAGAGTAAAGCCATGAACTATCCAGTAGGAATGTGGACTATTTACCAAAAACTATAGCAGCACAAACAAAATTTTAGCGCACAAACGATTGTCTATTTTGAGGCAATTTGGAGCAGATTCGGTGGCTGGTGACCTAAAATTAAATGTCTAAAATATAAAACGCCGCATCAGCACAAACGAAAATGTTAAATGCACAAACCAGCACAAACAGAGCACAAATGATTGAGCCTATTTAGAAGGAATTTTGAGCATGTTGGGGTGCTGATGACACCATACCCTATAATGAAATGTCTATTATTTAAAACACCGAAGCAGCTCAAACGAAACTTGTAACGGCACCAACCAGCACAAACGAAGCACAAACAAGACTTTTATGGGTGAATTTGGAGGATTTGGGGGGCTGAGTGACCTCGGAATTATCTATAAAATATTTTTAGGACTAATATCTAAAAAATGACACCAGCACAACTAGAGCAGAAGCGATTAAAGTTTTTTTTTACCTGTGTAAAGATGGTCCCCCATCCAGCGCAAAACTACGGCAAAATAGGCTTAATCATTCATTGCTGGTTTGTGCGGTAAAATGTTTGTTTGTGCTGCTATAATTTTTTAGATAAATAATATTTTATAGGTCAAATTCACTCAATAGCTCAATCATTTGCGCTCCTTTTGTGCCGATAAAGGTTTGTTTTTGCGACTGCTTTCTTACCGATAGTGACAGAGCTATAGTGGAAAGAGAGTAAAGCCAGTGCACTATCCAGTAGGAATGTAGGTTATGTACCAAAACTTGTAGCAGCACAAACAAACCTTTCAGCGGCACAAACTGAGCATAAATGATTGAGCTTATTTTGAGGCAGTTTGGAGCAGGTTGGAGCCTATTTTGCAGAAGTGTTGCATTGGGTGGGGGCCCAACTTCACGCAGGTCACATTATGATATCATAAAAATGCTGCCTCTGATTGGTGCCTACTGAGTTTGCCCGGACTTGAGATCTGAACAGAATATTGATCCATACCAGAAGAAGGTCAAGGTGAGAAACGTGCAGGTTGCCAGCTTTCCATCAATTTTTAGCATGGATTGCTAATATGTTTAACATTTAATGTTAGGTTTTGGTGTTCGTTTTAGTAGCCTAGGCTAAATCGTTTACCAATTTACGTAATGTTCTAGCTAACTTCTTGACCCGAGTAGCAGCCCTCAGTTAACGTTAGCTTCCTACTTTCAGCCTATGTTAAGTTTTCTTCGGTTATTCACAAAAAATATATATAATGAAGTGTTTCAGTGTTATACAACGTTACATTATAATGCCACAATATGGTATAACTTGTTAAATGCAGAATTTAACATGAAATAGTGTGCCTTATTGTCATTAACAATGTTGTGCTGCAACGCCAATAAAGAGCAGGTTCTCAACCAATTCACCGCTCGTGTTTGTTGTAGCTCACATCATCTCGTCAACTTTAAGTGTGGAATGAAGGCTGTTGTGTGTTTTGGTTTTTTGGTATAACTTTGGAACTTTTTTGGAATACCTGGTATGTAGTGTTCTCTATTGGAATTTAAGTAAATGTTCTTACTACACTATTAATGTGTATGTGTCCTTTGTACCTATATTCCGAGGCCCTCAATATATTTAGTGGTTGGAGTTGGGTTAGTATTCGACAAGTTCTGTTGTTACTTATCACGCTTTATGCTTGGAGGTGGATCCAGATGCAGACACGGACACAGGTGACTTGTTTCAAGTTAACAATGATTTATTTTTTGGTGAAGAGTAGTCGAGGAAAGCAGGGTCGACACTGGGCTGGCAGCAGAGGTACAGGCAAGCGGCAGGCAGAGAGGAGTTGTGGGCAGGCAGGAGATTGGTACACAGACTGGCAGCGGAGGTAGAGGCAGGTAGCAGGCAGACTAGTCATAGACGGGCAGGAGATCGGTACACAGGCTGGCGGTGAAGGTACAGGCAGGTAGCAGGCAGACTAGTCGTAGACGGGCAGGAACAGAACAGGTAACGGGGTTTTGCATACCATTGCATAAATGACTGCCTGGCACATCATTTACTATTATATATGATTAACAATCAAATGATTGATGATCAAATAATTATTTAGAAACTAGTCGCTATGAATAAAGGGCCATCACTTGTCTTCTTATGAATTACTTTGTTTGTCATTGTTGCTGATGCAAAGTAGGCCCTTCATTTACCAAACACCATGTATCTTAATTAGGATACATTCATGAGTCATTAGCAGACTGTTAGTTAAACATTAAACTGTAAATTATATATGTGTGTTTATATATATATATATATATATATATATATATATATATATATATATATGTATATATATATATGTATGTATGTATGTATGTATGTATGTATATAAATATGTATATGTATATAAATATGTATATATATATGTATGTATATGGGTGTATATATTTATATATAAAACAATGATTTCATTCATAATTTTTAACCACATTCATACTGTGACTTTGCTCTTCGCCTCAACCTACATTTCAAATAATATGTAAAGGCATTCAATGAGGAATTGCAATATCACAATCTTATTTCCATAGAGTGGAATCATCAGAGGGTTTCACAATAGGGAAACTAAGAGACATTGAGGAAAGTAACAATCTAGACATCAAGCAAGCGAAGACAAAAATGTGTGACAATGTTGAAGTTAATGTCAGTGAAGTAACCAATCTTGTCAACCAGATAAAGGACACTGGCGCAGGCAGCCCTGAACTTTGAAGTGTTAGACACCTTAAATCAGATAGTTTTTAAGTTGTAGCCTGCCTGTGAGGAGAAGTTACTTGTAGAATGTGAACACAGCTTCCTTGCTCTGTTATCATTGTGGCTGGTTGTTGTGGCCAGGTAGCAGGTTGCGGTGAATGTGTGTAGCGGTATCTTAATGATAATGACAGTTCTCTTCTGTGCAAGAAGAGAACTTCACCATTTACTTCAAACTTTATTTTAGAAGCCAGAGCGAAATTATGTAGTATGTCCATTCACCTTTGCGATAAAACACATTATCATTTTGAAAGAAGCATTGCAAATTTCCCCTAGTGTCCCACATACTGTACTAACCCATAGTACAGTATGTGGGAGTGCATTACATGTGTGTAAGTGTTGGTTGGATTGAATGTCATTCCTTGTTCTCTTTTGCTGACTATAGCCCAATTAATTTCCTGCCACGGCATCCCAATGGGGTTCAAGTCAGGATTTTAACTAGGCCACTGCAAAACCTTAATATTGTTTCTTTTGAGCCATTCTGAGGTGGACTTTTGTGTTTAGGATCATTGTCCTGCTGCATAACCCAATTACGCTTCACTTTCAGATCACGGACTGATGAGCGGACATTCTCCTTCAGAATTATCTGTTAGAGATCATAATTCATGCTTCCTTATGACAAGTCTTCCAGGCCCTGTGGTAGCAGAGCATACCCAGAGCATCACACTACCACCACCATGTTTATCTGTTGGGATGATGTTCTTATCAGACATGACAGGAACCGTGTCTTCCAATAAGTTACACTATCCCAATGGCTAAGGGTCATCAATGTGCTTTTCTGCAAATGGCTCTTACTCTGGTTGGCTGGAGCCCCAGAGCTTTAAAAATGGCTTTGTAACCCTTTCCAGACTGATATATTCTAACATTTTTTTTCTGATCTCTTCCTTTTTTCGATTCCTTGTAGCACACTTCACATTGATGGTGAGGTTCTACATAAGTCATGTTTAGATTGAACAGGCCTGCCAGTAATCAGTATTGATTTAAATATAAGCAATGTAACAGTAAAAATAAGAATATATACAGGTGTTACTACATATGTGTATTGCTAGGTTGCAATATCTGCCTCATAGCCCAAAACTATTCAGAACTCAGAAGATTATCTACTAAAAAAATAAAATGAATTCTGATGGTGCACTGTGTGCTGCATCCTATATTTTATGCCCCCTATTTGACCCTATTGCAATACATTGTAATACATTTTACATACAATACATACTGCCTCATAGTGCAAAAACAATTCTACACGCCACAGTAAATGTAATGTAGGAAATAGCAAAATATGCTGGAAGATCAGGGGGCACTATGTAATGTAATTTTTTTGCCATTGGCCACAATGCAAATCCATGTGTAGGAAATACATATTCCTCTAGACAGCAAAAACTATGCATTCCGTGTACATTGCATTGAGGTCTACAGAGGGGTCTGGAAAATATAGTGTTGGTGAATGTAGCACAGTGTCCCATGATTTGACACCACACACTCCTGAGTATTTCCTACAATGCATTTGCTGGCACGTAAAATAGTAATTTCACTGAGGCATTATTTATTCCATATTCTGTGATTTGCATTGGCTGAATTTTAACCTTGGAACGTTTGAAAACCCACATTTTATGCAAATAGCTTTTAAATATAAACAAATACTATTATTGTTAATGTTTAGAGAGGTTTATTGTGTTAAACAAATAATAAATTCAGTTTATGTCACTTTCGTAAAAATATGTTGGCCACTTTTATTTTGATATTTTCCAAATGTTCGTGACCCGGAAGTGCTTTTTTAATGTCGGTCAGAAACCGTCACAAACTACGTTTTATAACCGGTTACAACTATGAAAACAATGATAAAGTTACGTAGTTTGGCAAATGCAATAGATTGAGCACTCTCGGATTTTGGCGCTACAAATGTGTCTCATGAATTTCATCAAGTGAAATACTTCGGTAAGTTCAAATAATTTATATTGTCAAATAAGATACCGGCTGTGGTAGCTAACTAAGTACTGTAGCTAGCAGATCTTGTTGGTCAGGTGGCTAGTGAATTAACTAGCAGCAGTAATCGGCAAGATTTTTTTCTACGAAACAGCAACCTTATACCTCGTTCACGTTACACCACATATATATATATGTATGTATGTATGTGAGAGAGAGAGAGAGACACACACGTACACACACGCGCGCCTCAAAGGGTGGTCACTGGTCACACCAAATATTGATTCAGATTTTTTTTCTGTTCACTCACTTTGCAATTTGTTAATCAATAAATATGAACTATTGACATGTCTATTTTTGAAAGCATTCTTAATGTACAGAATTTTTTCACACCTGCCTAAAACTTTTGCACGTACTGTGCGTACATACAGTATATGGCCCAAAGTGGACATCCCTACTATTTATTGAGTTCAGGTGTTTCAGCCACACTCATTGATATCTGCATAGACGAACATTGGCAGTACAGTGGGTCGTACTGGCGAGCTCTGTGACTTTAAATGTGGGACTGTCATAGGATTCTACCTTTGCCACATGTCAGTTCGTGAAATTTCTGCCCCAGTAGTTCTGCCCAGGTCAACTGTAAGTGCTATAATTGTGAACTGGAAGCTTCTAGGAGCAACAACAGCCCTATGGAGGAACAGAGCTGCCAAAATCAAAAATAAATAAATGTCTCAATATATACAAAAAATGATATGTAATGATATATATCTGACTACATGTTTAATGTGACTGTTTAAATATTTATTTTCCTAATTATTCTTTTCAGTATTTATTTCTCTATTAATTTATTTCCTTAATCTTTTATTTATGTATCTATTTATTTTGTATTTCCTTGCCCTTAAGCCAATGAGGGGGTGGGACTTTAACAGTCAGATGTAGCAATCAAGTCCAGAGCAGCTGCTAGAATCAGACTGTGAAGACGGTGAGTGCAGTTTAGATCCTGGGCATGTTGCGCATGCCTTGAATATGCTATAGAAAAATCGTGAGGAGATCTGGAAAAAGACAAGGTCCTTTTCTCCAGGTGAATAGGCTTCAAAACAGTGTGTTTTTGCGGGTCTCTTCCGGGGATTTTGGTGGGGCTAACGAGTTGATTTCAACACCAGTGCTTAGGTCCAGACACCTAGTTGCATCCTCCATTCAGCCCAGCCACAAAGTGGTAGACCACGCAAACTCACAGAGTGGGGCTGCTGAGTGCTGAAGCGCATTAAACTCAACTATCATCTGTCGCATTACTCACCATAGAGTTCCAAACTGCCTCTGGAAGCAACATCAGCATATGAACTGTGCATCAGGAGCTTCACAAAATGGGTTTCAATGACCGAGCAGCTGTACGCAAGCCTCACATCAATATGCACAATGCGACCTGGAGTGATGTAAAGCAATCAGCTGGAGTGATGTAAAGCACCCTGCCACTGGACTCTAGAGCCGTGGAAACGTGTTCTGGTTTGATGAGTCACACTTCACTATCTGGCAGTCTGATGGACGAATCTGGGTGCAGCGAATGCTTGCAGAACGCTACCTACCGGAATGCATAGTGCCTACTGTAAAGTTTGGTGGAGGAGGGATAATGGTCTGGGGCAGTGTTTCAGGGTTTGGGCTAAGCCCCTTATTTCCAGTGAAGGGTCATTTTAATGCTAAAGGATACAAAGACATTGTAGACAGTTGGGTGCTTCCAACTTTTTGGCAACAGTTTTGGGAAGCCCCTTTCCAGTTTCAGCATGACTGTGCCCCTGTGCACAAAGCGGGATCCATTTAGACATGGTTCAAAGAGGTAAAGTGGAGGAACCCGAGCGGCCTGCACAGAGCCCTGACCTCAACCCCATTGAACACCTTTGGGATGAATTGGAATGGCAATTGCAAACCAGACCTTCTCATTCAACATCAGTGGCTGACCTCAATTGCTCTTTTGGCTGAATGGGCACAAACTCTAACAAAGACACTCCAAAATCTTGTGTAAAGCTTTCCCAGAAGAGCGGTGGCTGTTATACAGTCATGGCCAAAAGTGTTGGCACCCCTGAAATTTTTCCAGAAAATCAAGTATTTCTCACAGAAAAGTATTGCATTAACACATTTTTTGCTATACACATGTTTATTCCCCTTGTGTGTATTGGAACAAACAAAACAAAGAAGGAAAAAAAGCAAATTAGACATAATTGCACACAAAACCCCAAAAATGGGCTGGACAAAATTATTGGCACCCTTTCAAAATTGTGGACAAATAAGATTGTTTCAAGCATGTGATGCTCCTTTAAACTCACCTGGGGCAAGTAACAGGTGTGGGCAATTTAAAAATCACACCTGAAAGCAGATAAAAAGGAGAGAAGTTGACTTAGTCTGTGCATTGTGTGACTGTGTGTACCACACTAAGCATGAGCACAGAAAGAGGAGAAGAGAACTGTCTGAGGCCTTGAGAACCAAAATTGTGGAAAAATATCAACAATCTCAAGGTTACAGGTCCATCTCCAGAGATCTAGATGTTCCTTTGTCCACAGTGCGCAGTATTATCAAGAAGTTTGCAACCCATGGCACTGTAGCTAATCTCCCTGGACGTGGACAGAAGAGAAAAATTGAGGAAAGGTTGCAACGCAGGTTAGTCCGGATGGTGGATAAGCAGCCACAAACAAGTTCCAAAGAAATTCAAGCTGTCCTGCAGGCTCAGGGTGCATCAGTGTCAGCACGAACTATCCGTCGACATTTGAATGAAATGAAACGCTATGGCAGGAGACCCAGGAGGACCCCACTGCTGACACAGAGACATAAAAAAGCAAGACTACAGTTTGCCAAAATGTA
>JACXGI010011819.1:0-24147 GCA_016801175.1 Esox masquinongy | reverse complement strand
ACATTATCATCATCTCACACACAGGGTTTCCATGTGTTTAATACCAGTCCAGTCACTCCATCCCAGACATTATCATCATCTCACACACAGGGTTTCCATGTGTTTAATACCAGTCCAGTCACTCCATCCCAGACATTATCATCATCTCACACACAGGGTTTCCATGTGTTTAATACCAGTCCAGTCACTCCATCCCAGATTATCACTCCATCCCATTATCATCTCAAGAGCCCTCATGTCACCAACCTCCTTTGAGAGGACATTCTCAAACGTCTCTCTGTGGCAAACACTGTCATTGTTAATGGCTTCTGGATTACCTTAATAGAAATGTCTGCATTTGAAATAAATTGATCAAAAGAAAAATCTGTGTGATTTAATTCAGTCAACCAGCCAATCAGACAGTCAGCCAGCCAGTCAGCCAATCTCTGTTAATCAGTCTGCCACACAGTCAACCAATCAATCAGTTAATCAACCAGTCAGTCAGCTTATAAACCAGTAGCCAGCAGTAAACAAGTGTGTTTATAAAGCCTTTTTATGTCAACAGTTGTCAAAAAGTGCTTTTACAAAACACCCAGCCTGAAACCCCAAGAAGCAATCAACAACAGTGTTGAATCACAGTGGCCAAAATTTAGGAAGATACAGCCACTGGTCTTTGGCAGAGAACACACATGTAAATCCTATTTTGCCGTGACGTAAAGACATGTTCATTACATCCCAGAAAGCTGAAATGTGAGTACACACACACACTGGTTTTTCTTTCCATCCTTGAGGGGACCTGAGACCTAACCCTGATGTCCCTGTTCCTTATTTACTAGCCATAACTCTATACTTAACCTAACCCTGATATCCATGTTCCCTATTCACGACCCTAAACTTAACCTAACCCTGATGTGCATGTTCCCTATTCACAACCCTAAACTTAAACTAACCCTGATATGCATGTTCCCTATTCACTAGCCATAACCCTAAACATAACCTAACCCTGATGTCCATGTTCCCTATTCACTAGCCATAACCCTCAACTTAACCTAACTCTAATATTCATTTTCCCTATTCCATACCTAAACTCTTAGCCTAACCTTATATAAGGTCCCCATATTTACAGATTACACAAACACACACACAGACCAGGATCACACAAACACACTACTTAAATGGATGACTTGGGACACAAAAGACTTTCTAGCTCTTTCTTGATTTTATCATTTGGCCTAAGATACATCTTGAAAAAGGCTGAGACATTCTAAAGGTCACACGAGGGTGAATATTAAATGTACAGTAGGTCACTCGCCACTGTTAAGAATACTATGAGGAGCTCTGAAAGTAACAAAAGATTTAGAATATAAGATTCCATGTTACATTACAGGAGGGGTGTTCAATGCCCACATGAAAGTGTTGACAAACATCCTGTGTTCACAAAAGATTTAGAATAGGGTGTCAAAGGTTTTATGAATGGTTCTTCCAGAGAAATACAGTGCATTTGGAAAATATTCAGACCCCTTCACTTTTACCACATTTGTTATAGCCTTATTAAAAATGCTTAAATTATGTTACATGATATATCAATCAACACACATTACCCCATAATGACAAAGCAAAAACAGGACTTTAGAAATTGTAGCATATGTGTTAAAAATGAAAAACCAGAAATATCACCAGAAGTATTCAGACTCTCTCTTTAGACAATCAAAACTGAGCTCTGGTGCATCCTGTTTCCATTATTCATCCATGTGATTTTTCTAAACTGAGCTCTGGTGCATCCTGTTTCCTTTATTCATCCATGTGATTTTTCTACAACTTGATTGGAGTGTGGTTATTTCAACTGATTGGACATGATTTAAAAAGGCACACATCTGTCTATATTAGGTCCCACAGTTGACAATGATAAAGTATTACTTTTTCGTTAAGCCAGTTCTTAAAAATCCAGTCAATTACTGTTTAAAATAGATTAAATGCACTCTTAGATGCTTGTTGTTTATTCAGAGCTTAGAAATGTATAGGCAGTAGATTCTACCTGACACAGAGATGCTGAGGAGACAGGTGTTCCTCCAGGACACAGGAGACTATTCTACCTGACACAGAGACACTGAGGAGACAGGTGTTCCTCCAGGACACAGGAGACTATTCTACCTGACACAGAGACACTGAGGAGACAGGTGTTCCTCCAGGACACAGGAGACTATTCTACCTGACACAGAGACACTGAGGAGACAGGTGTTCCTCCAGGACACAGGAGACTATTCTACCTGACACAGAGACACTGAGGAAGCAGGCCCAACCCCAAACCCTGGGTAGACGGGCTCAGTGAATGTAGAGTGGAAAGTGTGCAGGTGGATCAATGTGTCAGAGCAGACCTTGTAGAAGGACAGAGTGCCGGCCGACCAGTCCAGATACACTCCTACTCTTTTGGACTTGAAGGCAGTGGGGTCTGGAAAGGGAGTGAACTTGTTCTTGTGAATGGCAGAGTAACTGTCATTGTAGCAGTCCAGATTCCAGGACTTGTCATTGCCTCCAAAACCACAGTCTTTTCCTCCACCTTTTCTGTTGATTCCTTTATATGCCACAACTATAGCAGCTCCTCTCCCACCCCTGTCCACCTCCCAGTAATAGCGCCCTGTCAAACCCTCTGTACACAGCACCTGAGACCAGGAGTCAAATCTCTTTGGGTGATCAGGGTATGACTGCTCCTTTCCCCCTGTCACTTCCTGGTGATCCTCTGACAGACTGAGGAGTTTGTAGGCTGTGTTTGGGTCCAGTTTGAGGTTACGGGCATCTAATAGGGAAACAAGGACATTATTAAACATCATCCTTATTCACATTTTTAGTAAGCCTTTAAATTGGAAAATATTCAAAAATATCTGAACTAAATAAATATCACCCTGAGAGTAAAAATTACTTGAGTACACATGCTTTTTCTGTCAGTAGTTGGACAATTAGAACCTTTTTATTTGATTTAGTTAGTCTTTTTGTTTCCTACCCTAGCAGTCAGATGTTCAGTTCACTTAATCCACTGACTATTTTTCTAAATCATGGAAAATTATTTACTTTTTATCAGCGAAACATCCAAACTGCAATACTATTTTATTTGTTATGTTAACCAAAATACTTATTAGACTAATTATAAGGGCTGTGATATCTTGCAAGACATAAAGACTTTCAGCTTTAATCTAACAATAGATGACTAAACAAGCATATTGAGAAGTTATTTGAGTTAATAGTAACTGATGGTTAAATAAAACTGGATTTGGAAACAGATAGTGCTGATTGATGAGTGCTAATGAGTTTAATAAAATAATATTCCACCTGGGAGAAAAAAGACTAAGGAGCTTCTTATTGCTAATTTCACCTGTGGCTACAGGAAGCAGTTAACCAACAGTCCCAGCTACAGAGCAGATCATTTAAGTTATATTTAATGAATGTTGGTAGTATGGATCTACGGACTGTTTCTGTTTGACACATTTTAACAAACATACCCTTTTACGCTCATTATTCTATTCACTTAACATTATAACATATGCAATTATAACTGAACTTTTAAATGAACTTATTGTGTTCATTTAATAGAAAGTATAATTGCAATTATTCTATTCTTTGTGTAAAATAAATTATACACAATAGTCAGTCATCACTCACATTTCTTAAGTCCTGATTTCAACCATTTCTTTTCACCATGATTCACACTGTTGGAATAAAATGCCATGATTCAGTTTTAATCACAAACATGTTAATTTTACTTTACTCGCAATGAGCAACAATTAATTAACACATACTTGTGCAGACATACTTGTGTGGTATTGCAAACAAACAAACAAACACAATCTTACACTAACACACATTCACACACAGACAATGTCACATGGACACTGTTTGACACCAAACCCGACCTACTTGAGTGTCTCCAGTCTCCAGTCTGGGTCCTCCAGTCCAGCAGAGAGCAGCTTCACTCCTGAGTCTCCTGGGTGATTGTAACTCAGGTCCAACTCTCTCAGGTGTGAGGGGTTTGAGCTCAGAGCTGAGGCCAGAGATGCACAGCCTTCCTCTGTGACCAGACAACCAGACAGGCTGCGCAGCAATCATAAAGTAACATATTAAATCTAAACATAAAAAATGACGTTTTTAAAGACACTCACAATCAGAAGGCTACAATCATTGGTGAAAAATATTGAACACTTTGGGAAGAATTACAATCACAGGAGTACTGACCTTAGTGTTTCCAGTCTACAGTGTGGACTCTCCAGTCCAGTAGTGAGTAGCTTTACTCCCAAATCCTGCAGGTCATTGTTACTAAGGTCCAGCTCTCTCAGATGGGAGGTTGTTGAACTGATAGCAGATGCCAATACTTCACAGCATGTCTTTGTTAATTTGCATTGATTCAATCTATGGAAATATTTGTAAATAAATAATGAAAAAGAAAACAAAATATTGAAATAGGATCAGATACGTTGTTCCATGTTATGGTATTAGCAGTAAATATTTGTATCTCTTAGTAAAATGCTGGCTGAATAATTACATTAAAAGTACTGTGTAGACAACATATAAACCACAGAAGGGTGACAGTATACATGAGTTGGATAAAATAACGGAAACAACAAACAATATATTAATATCAAGGACCTAATAAGGAGCACAGCCGCCCTTTAGAACAGCTCCTGTCCTTCTTGGAATGATGTCACAAGTCCTGAAAACAACATGAAGTGGGATATTGCACCATTCATCAAGAAGAAAAGCCTCCAATTCTTTAAGTTATGAAGGAGGTGGATATCTATTTAGTACACTGTGCTGCAGTACATTCCATAAATGTTCAATGATGTTCAGATCTGGTGGCTGGGGAGGCCATGGAAGGCGTTTGACATTTGTCCATGTTTGGGATATGCCGTCATGATTTTTAAGACTGTTCCACTTGACATACTGATTCATTTTGTTTTCGTGATCGATGCACATGTAGTTTAATAAATAGAATATATAATATATACATGCAGTATAATATATAGAATATATAATATATACATGCAGTTTAATATATAGTATTGTTTGTGACTATATTGATTCTTTTTAATTCTGTTAGTTGAATTAAATGCACTTTAATTGCCTACAATGTAAAATATTATGATGTTCTTTATATTAAAGGATTTTGAGCCAATTAATTTATCTAGTGTATGTAATTCCATAAAATGTACTCTCAGGCCTAGTGGGGCAGTTAAGCAAAATCTTACTACAGTTGCCATACAATATGCTGATTTAATTTATGAAACTGTTAGTTGATCAACTCTTTGTGTCGAAAATCCACATGTATTTAAAAATCGCAAGGGGCTTGGTTTCATTCCACTTAATATAAGAAGCCTATTGCCAAAAATAGATTTTGTAAAAATTCTCTTGGATCAGTATAACCCAGATATCCTCATCCTGTCTGAAACTTGGTTATCAAAAAATACAACGGATGCAGATATTACCCTTGATGGTTATAATGTTTATAGGACAGACAGGACAGGAAAGGGCAGATAGGGCAGATAGGACAGATAGGACAGATAGGGCTGGAAAGGACAGATAGGACAGGAAATGACAGATAGGACAGATAGGGCTTATAGGACAGATAGGACAGATAGGGCAGGAAAGGGCAGATAGGACAGATAGGACAGGAAAGGACAGATAGGACAGGAAAGGACAGATAGGACAGATAGGACAGGAAAATGCAGAGGAGTGGCTGTGTTTGCTAGGGAAAATCTTTCAGTCTCTCTGTTAAAATCTTGCACAGTTCCAAAACAATATGATTTTCTAGCGTTAAGTCTGAAGTTAGGAAACAATTGTAATATTACATTGATAGGGGTAAATCACCCTCCTTCTGCCAAAAAATGTATGTTAAACCAGCTAACTGACCTACTAGCTTCATTTCTATCATCTGAAATGGTCATCCTGGGCGATCTTGATTGGCTGACACATGACTCACACATGGGAGTTTTGTGTTGGTCTAAATCCGACACCGCTAATTACTAAGCCAACACGGCCTACTTTAAAGGATGTTTCTAAATCCACAATTATTGACCACATTCTGACAAATGCTCCTGATAACTACTTGTCAAGTGTTGTATTGCCTCTTGATATTAGTGACCACTGCCCTGTTGTTTGCATCAGAGACATCAGAAAGCAAAGAACCAAATCTCACATTATTACTAAAAGGAATTTCAGACATTTTCATAAACATGTTTGTCTTCTTAAACATGAAGATCTTGACACTATAAGTAGTGAAAGTGATTGGGGAACAGATTTTAATCAAGCTTTTGTGCAGGGTAACTCAAATTTAGATTTCCAATGTTTTTCAATAAATCCTTTCACTGTAAGGGATTTCCTTGATGCTGTGTTGCTATCAATACTAAGACAGCAACAGGGGCAGATGAACCTGACCAAGGTCTGCTGGTTAGTGCTGCTCCTCTGATCTCTAAGCTCTAACGCATATTTCTAATCTAACATTAACTACTGGGATTATCCCAAAGGGTATGGAAATCTGCCCATGTGCTGCCTCTACACAAGGGTGGAGACATTAGTCTCCTTGATAACTTTCGTCCAATTTCTAAACTGTCCTGCCTAGCTAAATTGTTGGAGTCTCTAGTAGCTGCACAGCTCCGTTCTTTCTTAGCTCAAGAGTGCATTTTGAATCAATATCAATCTGGCTTTAGACCTGGACACAGCACTATTACAGCTACTACATTGGTTGTTATTACTAAAGCACTGGATGACAAAGAATGTTGCGTGGCCCTGTTTATTGACCTCTCCGAGGCATTTGATACTGTTGATCATTGCATTAAGACCTCACTGGGTTTGTCTTGGGATATTGCCTATGGTTTTTTATCTGAGTGATAGAACCCAGGCCATTGTAACGGATGGTATAGAGGCTAATTTCCTAGCTGTTCAAAGAGGAGTTCCTCAATGTTTGATTTTGGGTCCTTTGTTGTTCACTTTTTATATCAACGACATTTGTAACTCTGTGAGGTTCTGTAAATATCATTGTTATGCTGATGACACAGTTATTTATGCTACTGCCCCATCCCTTACTCAAGCTTTTGCCAATCTTCAGTCTGAATTTATACTCCTACAGAAATTCATTACAGATCTTAAGTTGCTGCTGAATGCAAGTAAATCAAAATATATACTCTTCTCCTCCAAGTCCAGAAATCAACATTTGGATAATCTTAATATTAGTTCCCCAGACGATTTTGTTTTAGAACGTGTTCCCTGTTACAAATACCTTGGGATTTGGTTAGATGAGAACCTTTCTGTCAAAACCCACATAAATTAATTGGTAAAAAAGCTAAGAATTAAAATTGGTTTCTTTTATAGAAACAAATTGTGTCTAGCTCACCAGCATATAATTGATATTGTCAAAGCTACTTTTATGTCAGTGCTTGATTATGGTGATCTGCTGTATATGCATGCATCAGCCTCAGTGTTGAAACCTCTGGATGCAGTCTATCAGGCAGCATTACGTTTTATTACTGGTGCAAATGTCCCTCACCATTGTCTTTTGTATACTCTAGTTGGCTGGGACTCCCTGGTTTCCAGGAGGACCAGACACTGGTTGTTGTTTATATATAGGGCTATAATGTATAAACTGCCAAGCTATCTTACCTCTAAAATAACTTTGAGAACTGGCACTTATTGAACACGTTCCCAAGACTGGTTGGTCTTAGAGATTCCTCAGGCTCATTCAGAACTGGTGAAAGATGCTTGTGTGTACCATGCTCCTCATTCAAGGAATGAATTACAGAATAATTTAAAGCTTGCTAATTTGGTTTCTATTAGTCATTTTAAAACGAAGATAAATGAACATTTTGCTGTTAAATATAATTGTTATCTGTAATTTTGTATTTGTATTTGCTGTACACAGGGCTCAGCTGTAAAATAGGCCTTGGTCTCAGACTGATTTCTCTGTATAAATAAAAGTATAAAAAAACTACAGCCTATTGGTGTATCTAAAGCGTAGTCATGCATCCAGAGCATAGTGGTGTATCTAAAGCCTAGTCATGTATCCAGAGCATAGTGGTGTATCTAAAGCCTAGTAATGTATCCAGAGCATAGTGGTCTATCTAAAGACTAGGCATGAATCCAGAGCATAGTTGTGTATCTAAAGCCTAGCAATGTTTCTAGAGGCTAGCAGTGTGTCTGAAGCCTTGTAATATATAGAGCCTAGTAATGTATTTAGAGCCAAGTGGTGTATCGAAAGCCTAATAAGTATCTAGAACCTAGTGGTGTAGCAAAACAAGGAACTGACAATCTAACATTTTTGTAGGCCTGCTTGATTGGAAATATGAGAAAAACATAATTAAACTAGTCCAAACAATGGTGGAATGAGATAATATGAAAAGGACCTAAGTTATGTTGTAATGGGAATTACCATTACATTTCCAAACATTTACGCTCGGCTAATAGCATTTGAGAAAAGCTAGCTACTTGCCATTTCTAACCAATAGTTTAAACTAGGGATGTCAAAACTAACGTCTTTACACATGGTTACACGTGGTTGAGAGCACTTCACATTAGCCTTTTTCAAAATAATAATGTACAGTATAGTAGCTTTCATGTCACGAATCGTGTTTGCTCGTCACTTGTCTTTGAATCCTGCAGTTAAATGGAGCGTTTATGCTTTCAAAAACGGCATGCCGTTCATGTGTGAACGGGGTGTAACAGCACATTAGTACTCATACGTTAAAACAGGCTGCACTGTTCCAAGATGGAAATTGGAATATCTACAAGAACAGCCGTGCCTCTCTGAGCCTTTTCTGAAACTGATCCCTAGACACTGTGTGTGCATGAATCCACTTGTTAACCTTGCTTTTAGCATAGTAAGTTATTTTATGTTGTTGCTAGCCTAATTAAACATTAATTTTGTCACCAGTCACATTTCCACTAAAGCATTATGGTATAACAAACAACTTCTATGCTGAGCATAAATAAATTACATATCTGATCCTGATTAATGTTTTTGGATAAACATCTCTGGCTACCTTACCTATCTTATGCCTTGGCCTATTTAAATAATCTACCTTATGGCATTTGGAAATCATTTAATAAAGACACATGTATTTGGCTGTGGCCAAACACCATTCAAAAAAGCTACTTGTGTGCAGGCCCTGACCTGAACCCCATTCTAACCATATTTAGCCTAATAATCAAGTCCAACACCTCAAAGTATAGGTGTGATTCAGTGTTGCATAACTTGCCTGCAGCTTTCCTGATAGAGGGGCTGATGGGTGTTTTAAACAGAATCCTAACATAATTGTTATTGTACTTGGTGCCTTGATCAAGTGCATAATGGTAGAACTATTGGATCATTGACTAGCAAGTCTATTTAGATTGCCATGGAATACCAATAGATTCTGCCAGTCATTGTGATAATTTGAGGGGAGACATTTAAGCCAGTAACACCCTGTTTGAATGGACCAACTTGGAAAAAGACAGCTCCTGCACTTATTTCATTTAAAATCAAGCAATGTCTCTAGTTTACAATAAAACATCATAGGTCTTCAACAAAACGCACTGATTTTGAAACAGAAAATTGCTTATTAAGGACCAAATTTGAACAAGTTCTAAAACTGTGATTAAACAACTACATATGTTTATGCGATTAATCGTGATTAATTATTTTAATCGTTTGACAGCACTTGTTTAAACAAATTAGAAAAAGGTTTCAGTGTCCAAACAAATTGATTACACTAACCTCAGTGTCTCCAGTTTACAGTTTGGACTCTCTAGTCCAGCAAAAAGCCACTTAACCCCTGAATCTTGCAGGTCATTGTTACTCAGGTCCAGCTTTCTCAGGTGGGAGGATGTTGAACTGAGAGCAGAGGCCAGGGCTACGCAGCATCTGTCTGTAAGGTTACATCCATTCAGCCTAAAGGGGAAAAAAGCTATGCATCAGACTTGGTGTATCAATTTGAAAAATGTATTTTTTAAGTTTATTTTGGTATTAATTCTGTGATTTTGTTAAATTAAAAATTCCTGTACATACAGAACTGTTCTGGATGCTTTGACCACTGGCAGCAGTCTCAGAAGACCTTCCTCTGTTCTGGAGTATTTCGTCAGGTCAAACACATCCAGATCCACATCCAACTCCAACAAGGGGCAGGGGTTTAACAACAGAGCTGAAGCCAAAAAGCCACCGCCTTCACTTGTTACTCCACAGCCTGAAAGCCTAGAGATTTGAACATGATTTCAAAATGTGCTATGAATACCTGCTGTATAAGTAACAGAATGCTACAGTCTGGATGTTGAGAGGGAATGTGTTATTTATGGTGACACACCCACAGTACCGGGCAATCAGACATAACTATGGATACCTGTGGGGATGATGGTCCCCATACAGTGTGTGAGTACCGGGCAATCAGACATAACTATGGATACCTGTGGGGATGATGGTCCCCATACAGTGTGTGAGTACCGGGCAATCAGACATAACTATGGATACCTGTGGGGATGATGGTCCCCATACAGTGTGTGAGTACTGGGCAATCAGACATAACTATGGATACCTGTGGGGATGATGGTCCCCATACAGTGTGTGAGTACCGGGCAATCAGACATAACTATGGATACCTGTGGGGATGATGGTCCCCATACAGTGTGTGAGTACCGGGCAATCAGTGCACAACTGAGCAAGTGCACAACTGAGCAAGAGAACAAATACATTAGTGTGTCTAGTTTGAGAAACAGATGCCTCACAGGTCCTCAACTGGCAGCTTCATTAAATAGAACCTGCAAAACCAGTCTCAACATCAACAGTGAAGAGGAGGCTCCAGGATGCTGGCCTTTTTTTCCAGTCTTCCTCTGTCCAGGGTCTATGTTCTGCAGCCCATTTTAATCTTGCGCTAGAGGACCTACACGGAGTAACTAATGGACTAGAGGACGTTCACCCTGAGGCAGATTTTATTGTTGTTGGCGAATTCAATAGGGCAAATATGGGAAAGGTTTTGCCAAAATACCACCAGCACATTCACTTTCCTACCTATGGTGATCAGACGATTGACCATTGTTATTCACAGATACGTAAAAGCTACAAACCCCTCCCCTGCCCGGCCTTTCTTAAGGTGGATCACACATCTATTCTATTCCTTCCAACCTACAGACAACGACTAAAACAGAACTGTTTTTTCAACCTACAGACAACGACTAAAGCAGAACTGTTTTTTCAGGCAGTACAACGCTGGAATGAGGAATCTATTACCCCTCTACAGGACTGCTTTGAAACAACAGGTGTTCTATGTTGCAGCTGATGGGAACATTGATGAACACGCAGCCTCTGTCTCAGTATATCTCCAAATGCATCGATGATGTCGTCCCGAGGGTCAATGTGAGGACTTTCCCCAACCAAAAACCCTGGGTAAATGGTAATGTCCGTGCTAAGCTCAGAGCACGGTCCTCTGCCTATAGTTCCGGGGACCTGGAGGCTTTGAGGAGGTCCAGATATGAAACACAGAAGGCCATCAGAGATGCAAAAAGTTGCAGTCTAACTACCACAGCTCTGACCCCAGACGCATGTGGTGTGGACTGCGATACATATACATCATGGACAATAAAGGGAGAAATAACAGTGATGTCCAGCCTGCCACCTCTCTTCACGACAAACTCCACACCTTTTATGCATGGTTTGAGGTTTCTATGCACTTCTGGAAGGCTTGCTGAGGAACAGGACGACTGCATTCTGTCTTTTAAAAGAATTAACCCTCGGAAGTCACCAGGGCCAGATGCCATTCCAGGCTGCGTCCTCCGGGGGGTGCACCGACCAGCTACCGGAGGTATTCACCTCTATATTCAACCTCTCCCTGACTAAATTAGCAGTCCCCACCTGCTTGAAGTAGACCACCATTTTTCCTGTACCGAAGAAACCTTCCATCACCAGCCTGAATGACTACCGCCGTGTAGCACTGACCTCCATCATTTTGAAGTTCTTCGTGCGCCTGGTCAGAACCCACATTATTTTTGTTTGGCTATATTTTTGCTTATATATTTTATTCTTAATTCTCACTATGTAGTTGTCAAGAATTTCATTGTGCAGGATGACGCTGTGTTGTTTGGTGCATTTGACAAAGAATCCTTGAAACTCTAAACATCTGCTCCACCCTTCCTGACACCTTGGACCCCTTTCAATTTGGACACCACCCCAATAGATCTATGGATGATGCCATCGCCCTGACGACATACATCGCCCTCTCCCATCTGGAAAAGTGTAACACATCCGTGAGGATGCTGTTTGTGGACTACAGCTCTGCTGTTTGTGGACTACAGCTCGGCACAACACTGTTGTGACCACCAAGCTTGTTCCTAAGCTCAGGACCCTGGGACTTAACACCTCCCTCTGCAGTTGGATCTCCTCACCATCCTGGGTCTGCCAGGACAACAACCTCTCCCTCAACGTCTGCAAGACTAAAGAGATGATCGTGGACTTCAGGCAGGTGCAGAGGGGGGTCATGCCCACATACACATCGATGGAGCTGAAGTGGAGAGAGTCTCTAAATTCAAGTTTCTCGGTG
The DNA here is from genome assembly GCA_016801175.1 of Esox masquinongy. Taxonomy (NCBI): domain Eukaryota; kingdom Metazoa; phylum Chordata; class Actinopteri; order Esociformes; family Esocidae; genus Esox; species Esox masquinongy. Next base: position 11,629 of record JACXGI010011819.1, on the reverse strand, counting down.
TGTTCATCAAAGATGACCTCACCTGGCAGTAAAAACTGCCCAAAAATAACTATACTTTCTGAGGAGACTCAAGAAGTTTGGCATGTCTGTAAAAACTCTCACCAACTTCTACAGGTGCTGCTCCGCTGCAGACCGCAAGTCCCTCCAGAGGGGGTGAAGTCTGCGGAGCGCAACATCGGCTGCAATCTCTCCTCCGTGCAAGGCATCTACCATACACAATGCCTGAGGAAAGCACGAAACATCATCAAAGACTACAGCCACCCAGGCTATGATCTGTTCACACTGCTGCTGTCTGGTAGATACTACGGGAGCATCAGGACACGCACTTCCAGACTCGCAGTTTTTCATTTCAATGAAATACTCTAATGACTTTCTACGTACATTCAATGTACATTAGTGTATTTTAACGTATCATTCATAGGCATATTACACTTAAATTTCTATGTGGTATATTTTTGCTATATTGTTGCTTTATATATTTCTTAATTCTTACTGCGTAGATGTCGTGTGCCATGTCAAGAATTTCATTGTGCAGGATGATGCTGTTATTCGATGCATTTGATAAATAAAACACTTTGACTTTGATGTTAGCATGGAACACAGCGTGTCGTCAAAGGTCACGCCAAGGTTCTTTTCACTCTGGGAGGAGGACACTGTGCAGCTGTCAAGCATGATGGACATGTTCTGGAGTGGACAGGCTTTCCAGCAAAACAAGACAGACAGGCAAGCATGATGGACATGTTCTGGAGTGGACAGGCGTTCCAGCAAAACAAGACAGACAGGCAAGCATGATGGACATGTTCTGGAGTGGACAGGCGTTCCAGCAAAACAAGTCAGACACGCAAGCATGATGGACATGTTCTGGAGTGGACAGGCTTTCCAGCAAAACAAGACAGACAGGCAAGCATGATGGACATGTTCTGGAGTGGACAGGCTTTCCAGCAAAACAAGACAGGCAGGCAAGCAGAGATTTATGTTGAGATGCGAATGAGGTTCTTAGTGTGGAATGAAGTGTTGGTTTTTGCCTTAAATTATATTTTTTCAATGGTGCTGTATATAGCAAAAAAAGCTGATTCTAAGTTAAAAAACGGCATCCAAGTAACAGATAATGGACTGTTCAAATATGTAATATAAGTCCCAAATATAGGCCCTGTTCACTGCTGCACGTAGAAGCAGGACACATGTGTAGGAACAGAAGATGTTTAATAAAAAACAAAGATGAAATAAAAAATAATCTAAATAACAAGGCAAAACCAGATGTTCCAGATGGACGAAAACTAAAACCAAGACAGACAAGATACAATAAGGAACATAGGTGAGGGCAATAATGATAACAAACAGGTGTCAGTAATTAAATAGAGACAGGGATCAGGAACACAGGAGAGGACAATAACAACAGCAGGTGTCTGCAATTAAATAGAGACAGTGATCAGGAACACAGATGAGGGCAATAACAACAAACAGGTGTCTGTGCTCAAAATGAGGGAGAGAAGTTGTTGCATCTCAAGCCTGCCGTGCCAGGACGTGACAATGTTAGCCATGTGAGAATTATATATGTTGTGGTGGGAATACACCCACGCCTGTATCAGCCTCGGGTCAATGCTGCAGGAAGAACCACCAGGCACGGAGCTGAAAAATGAATGCAGCCCAGCTACTAGCCTTGATATTTTACATTTTAAGTATAATCAAAGGGAAAAAAAGTTTTGGTGGAACTTTTCCAGTGTGAAAATTCTAAAATAATACGATTTTTACTATTTATTTTTTCAAGATCTCATCTCAGTCAATCAGAATTCATTGAAATAGTGTAGATGTTAACTTTTGCCCTTGTTGTTACATACATACCTACAATAGTGCCAATCCCACCACCTCAGAGCAAGACAGTTGTTGTTAATGTAAAACTGCAGTAAGCAAGGGAAAATGCCAGCACTCCAGATTTTCCATGAAAAAAATTGCAAACTAAAGTGCATTTGTCACACCTCCCTAGCGGCCCCAAAATAGCCTAGTTGTATCTGTTAATAGATGGCCTTGCAAAAGCAAATTGTAAACAAATTGCAAACATACATTATGCTGACCTCAGTGTTTTCAGTTTACAGTATGGACTCCCCAGCCCAGCAGAGAGCAACCTCACACCAGAATCCTTCAGATCATTGTTATTCAGGTCCAGTTCTCTCAGGTGGGAGGGCGTTGAGCTGAGAGCTGACGCTAATGTTTCACAGCATCTCTCTGTGAGGTTACATCCATCCAGCCTAAATTAAAAGAAAGGCAATGTATAGGATTTTGTGTATTCAATATACCACACTTTGAACTTCTAGCCAGAGTAAAGTAGCTGTTCTACAAGGTAATGACTCAGATGACTTTTTCACTCAGTGGCCTGACATTGTTTTTTATTTTACTCTAGAATTTTAAATTTTCATTGTGATGATTAGGTTGTAATTTCCCAGTACTTACAGAGCTGTTCTGGATGCTTTGACCACTGGCAACATCCTCTGAAGACATTCTTCTGATCTGGAGTATTTCTTCAAGTCAAACACATCTAGCTCCTCTTCTGAAGTCAGAAGCACAAAGACCAAAGCTGACCACTGTCCAGGTGACAGCTGGGCTTCTGAGAGACTTCCTGAACTTAGGTATCTTTGGATGTCTTCCACTAGAGAATGATCATTCAGCTCATTAAGACAGTGGAACAGATTGATGCACCTCTCTGGAGAGGGATTCCCCCTGATCTTCATCTTGATGTACTCTACTGTTTCTTTTCTGGTCTGTAACTTTCTTCTTGTCTCTGTTTGTAGACCTCGTAGGAGGGTCTGATTAGACTCCAATGAGAGTCCCAGAAGGAAGCGGAGGAAGAGATCTAGGTGTCCATTCCCACTCAGTAAGGCCTGGTCTACTGCACTCTGGAGGAAGATTGATTCATTGTTTTTGTCGCTGAACTGAGTGTGAGGTTTGCTTGATTGTGGTTCAACCATAAGATTGTTGTTCTCATTGATAAATGTGAGAAACACATATAATGCTGCCAGAAACTCCTGAATGCTCAGATGAACAAAGCAGTACACCTTATCCTGGAACAGCCCATAATCCTCTCTGAAGATCTGTGTGCACACGCCTGAGTACACAGAGGCTTCTACCACATCAATGCCACACTCTTTCAGGTCTTCCTCATAAAAGATCAAGTTGCCTTTCTCTAGCTGTTCGAAGGCCAGTTTTCCCAAGGCCATGATGATCATATTCCAGTGTGTCTCATCTGTTTTGTGATATTTCACATGCATTTGTTTAAGCTGAAATACCAATAGGCCAATGTATAATTGAGTCAGAGTCTTGGGCATCTCTCTGTTTTGCTCTGTGTTCAACACGTGCTCAAGAACTTTGGCGGAGATCCAACAGAAGACTGGTATGTGGCACATGATGTGAAGGCTCCTTGACGTCTTTATATGTGAGATGATTCTGTTGGCCAGGTTCTCATTACTGAATCGTTTCTTGAAGTATTCCTCCTTCTGTAGGTCATTGAACCCTCGTACCTCAGTCACTTGGTCAACACACTCTGGAGGGATCTGATTGGCTGCGGCAGGTCGCGAGGTTATCCATATTAGAGCAGAGGGAAACAGTTTCCCCTTGATGAGGTTTGTCAGCAGTACATCAACTGAGGTTCTCTCTGTGACATCACAGCAGCTCTCACAGTTCTTGAAGTCTAGAGGAAGTCGACACTCATCCAGACCATCAAAGACAAACAGAACTTTGTACTTGCCTAAGTCTGAAATTTCTGATTGTTTCATTTGCATATAAAATTGATGAAGAAGTTCTATCAAGCTGTGCGTCCTCCCCTTCATCAAATTCAGCTCTCGAAAAGAGAGTGGAAATAACAACTGGATATCCTGATTGGCTTTTCCTTCAGCCCAGTCCAGAATGAACTTCTGCACAGAGATTGTTTTTCCGATGCCAGCAACTCCCTTTGTCAACACAGTTCTGATAGGTTTGTCTTGTCCAGGTAAGGGGTGGAAAATGTTGTTGCATTTGATTGGTGTTTCTGGATGTGCTTGTCTCTTAGATGCCATCTCAATCTCTCTCACTTCGTGTTCATTGTTAACCTTTCCACTTCCAACCTCTGTGATGTAGAGTTCTGTGTAGATCTTTCTGAGAAGTGTTGGGTTTCCTTGTTTAGCTATCCCTTCAAATATACTTTCAAACTTGTTCTTCAGACAAGATTTGAGTTTAAGTTGGCCCTTGATAACAAGATCATCTTCAAGGCCTAATAATGCAGAGGACAAATGTTAAAGCATATACAGTTTTTTTTAATCAATTCAGTATTTCAAATCAGATATTTTTTAACTCTCATTAGTAACTAGCTTGCATCTTCAAGTAGACTTTTTTGAATCATAAGCAACACTGAGAAACATACAAGTTGATGAAACTAACCATATCAAACAAGGCAACAGTAAATCTAACAAGGCAACAGTAAACTTTATCTACCTCAATCGTGAGTGTATGATGGGAAATATCTTATGAGGCTTGACTCATAAGTCAAAACTTGCATGGATTGACTCTTCATTGCCTTAGTGCTGCAACAATATTGTCCAACAACATCTTTGCACCTCTGTTATTTGGTTGCCAACCGTCCCTCTTCAGAAATTGGGATCTTCCCCAGAACTGATCAAAACTCTCAATAAAAATCATGGCAGCAACACACAGATTTTAGCCGAATGTGTCACTTGAATATTATCTCCACCCCGATTCAAGCAGTATAAACAATGTTGAATACATTACCAGAAATCATTGATAATGTGTTTTATTAAAATAATTATTACTGTCTGTACTACAAAATGACAATGTAAAAACTTCTGACAGTTTATGTCTGGTAATTTTTGTGTGTGTTTGTTGGAGATGACGGAATCCAACAGGCAACTGACACCGTAGCATCTGTCAGATTTGTGATGGTATACAGGGGTGTTTCCCAATCCTGGTCCTTGGGACCCAAAACAGTGCATGTTTTTGTTTTTGCCCAGGCACTCACACACCTGATTGAAATTAGACTTGATGATAGGTTGATTACGTCAATCCAGTGTGTACCTGGTAGGGCAACGTTTGAATCAGGTGTGTGAGTGCTAGGGCAAAAACAAAAACATGCACTGTTTTGGGTCCCCAGGACCGGGATTGGGAAACACTGGTATACAGGATGTGGATGCTTTATAATCCCTAAATCCACAACCATTGTTGACGATATCCAACTTAATTTTTACCTCTTCACTTATACAAGGCAAAGCTCCCTCTCTCCCCACACTTTGCAAAACATCTACATGGTCTAGGGAAAGTTCCTGACATTGTTTTATTTAGATAAATATTAGCTGTTTTAAACAGTTGTTTTTAGGGTTCAGGCTCATAATATTTCTGTGATATTGGTCTGGGCCTAGGCTCGGGTTGGACTGGGCTCAAACTGTTAGGCCCAATGAAAACTCTAACATGAAGTGGTTGAGGGGCGTGACCTTGCTCTTGTCATAGACCTTGTTCTTGTCATAGAGCCACCTAGTATCTAATCACTTTGCTTGATCTGTTTGGCAAGAACCATCATTAACTCAAGTTCCATCATCTGGACATGTAATTGTCTGGGGTATAGCATGGTCAGTACAGATGGACTGAAGCACACCCCCCCCAACTGACCCAATCATACCGAGCAATCAACCTAACTATTTGGTTTGTGGTTAAAGTGGATTTATTTTACCACAACACAATCTATCAGTTCCTTTACTTCTTAACTATCAGTTGTTTAAATGCGGCTATAGATAATTTATTTCTGAAGTTCCACTTTAATTCTAGACATGGTTGGCAAATTTTTGAAAGCATTTTGAAAAGCTAACAGTCTGTGTTTAATGAATTACTTTGTTCCAGTTTGTCAGCCAACTTCTTCTGGTTCATGTTCCTCAGGAAGTCCAGCGTGATCTTCAGAGCCCCCTCTCTGGCACTGCTCTCCTGCTTCTCATCTTCAGCGTCCACCACATTTTTGTTCTTAACATTTTCTTGGAAATCATGGCTCAGAATCCTTTTGAATCTCTTCAGCTCTTTGGTCATGAACGTAAAAATATTTTTTTCAAGGGACTGGAACAAACAAGATGAAAAATTCAGATCAAAAGGAGTTGCAGATAAATGGAACAGTGTAAATTCAGCATTGCAGGCAGGAAGCAGGACCCAGGTGCAGGAAGAATGTAGGACTTTTAATAAAGTATATGAGAAACCACTTCAGAAAAACAGAACAACGTTTCATTGGAACAAAATAAAAATAATGACTGACTTGATACATGGGGGAAGGAGTAACTTAAATAGGGACAGTGATCAGGAACACAGGTGAGATAATAACAACATCAGGTGTCTGTAATTAAATAGGGACAGTGACCAGGAACACAGGAGAGACTAACAACATCAAGTGTCTGTGATTAAATAAGGACAGTGATCAGTAACATAGACGAGGACAATAACAACATCAGGTGTCTGTAATTAAATAGGGACAGTGATCAGGAACATAGATGAGGACAATAACACCACCAGGTGTCTGTAATTAAATAGGGACAGTGATCAGGAACATAGATGAGGACATTAACAACACCAGGTGTCTGTAATTAAATAGGGACAGTGATCAGGAACACAGGTGAGGACAATAACAACAAACAGGTCTGTAATTAAATAGGGACAGTGATCAGGAACAAAGGTGATTGAAAATAACAACACACAGGTGTCTGTAATTAAATAGGGACAATGATCAGGAACACAGGTGAGGACAATAACAACAAACAGGTGTCTGTAATTAAATAGGGACAATGATCAGGAACACAGGTGAGGACAATAACAACAAACAGGTGTCTGTAATTAAATAGGGTCAGTGATCAGGAACACAGGTGAGGACAATAACAACAAACAGGTGTCTGTAATTAAATAGGGTCAGTGATCAGGAACACAGGTGAGGACAATAACAACAAACAGGTGTCTGTAATAAATAGGGACAGTGATCAGGAACACAGATGAGGACAATAACAACAAACAGGTGCCTGTAATTAAATAGTGACAGTGATCAGGAACACAGGTGAGAAAATAACAACAAACAGGTGTCTGTTATCTCACTGGCCCAGGACTGTGTGACTGTAAAACATGTGACTGTAAAACATTTGTTTGATTGATTGATGTGGTTTTAATATTTTAATAATACGTATGAACCTGAACAAAAACACACGTAAACCAGCTCACCCTGAATATGGAGTCCAGGTCTGTTTGGGGACACTGGGCAGACTGACCAGTGAGGGATGTCTTCCGTTGATCTCTGTGGACAAACAACAGATTATACAACATCCTGTTAAGACAAGAAAACGTGTAATGTTCAGGAAAGTTATTTGAACATTACTTAAGGTATGCAACCGAGAAACTGAAAATGAATTTAGTTTTTTCACCATTTAGCAAACATTTTAGATGTACATTCAGTAATGATTGGAAGGCAGATTAATTTATTAAAGCATCTCTAACAAGATCACAGTTGAGCTTGGTGCTCCACAGATCTGCCAGCTTGTTTGTTTGTTGTTTTCAGTTTTTACAATTGACCTTCCACTGACCTGTGTATCAATGTAGGCCTATGACCAAACATTGCCATTCACATTAGTGACTAGCTTGCTAACCCAACTAAACAAGGCGATTTCTAGCAATTAGCTGGTCCTGAATGGAGATTGAGCTGGTTGATGGGACTAAGCAACTGTATGTCATCCTAAATAGTTAGGGTTGTCCAATGACCAATAAGCCTTAAAATTATAATCTTGGACAATCACAACGTGCCATTGGAACACAGGACTGATGGTTGCTGATAATGGGCCTCTGTACGCCTATGTAGATATTCCATTGAAAATCATCCGTTTCCAGCTAAGCACTCTGTTTGGTGATCAGTAAAGATGTGGAAGCGCTTTTTGAGCTTGCACTTACAATTGGATTCTCAGAGCCCCCCACCCCTTGCCCCGAAGGGGCTCAGGAGCCCTATTGTTATTGTTAGGATTATTATTATTATCATTATTATTATTCCCTTTTTTGGACGCATATTCCAGTGAGATGGCATGTGCAACAGACACGCCACTTTGCCCATAGGTGTATACCGTCTGCCGAATTCATCTATTAGACTATGGGTCTTATTATAGCGCCTAGGTGGCGATACATTAAGCAATCTAAATTGCTCCATAACCTACACTGGCATATCCACCCCATAAGACTTAGAGGTCTGAAATTCAGTCCACAGGTCCATCTTCAACTAGATCTTCATGCCTCTCGGTAGTGAGGGAAGAAAGTCTTTGATTCCCTGCTGATTTTGTACGTTTGCCCGCTGACAAAGAAATTATCAGTCTATCATTTTAATGGTCGGTTTATTTGAACAGCGAGAGAGAGAAAAACAACAAATAAATCCAGAAAAACACATGTCAAAAATGTTATAAATTGATTTGCATTTTAATGAGTGAAATAAGTATTCCATCCCCTCTCAATCAGAAAGATTTCTGGGTCCCATGTGTCTTTTATACAGGTAACGAGGTGAGATTAGGAGCACACTCTTAAAGGGAGTGCTCCTAATCTCAGCTTGTTACCTGTATAAAAGACACCTGTCCACAGAAGCAATCAATCAATCAGATTCCAAAATCTCCACCATGGCCAAGACCAAAGAGCTGTCCAAGGATGTCTGGGACAAGATTGTAGACCTACACAAGGCTGGAATGTGCTACAAAGGCCATCGCCAAGCAGCTTGGTGAGTAGGTGACAACAGTTGGTGCGATTATTCGCAAATGGAAGAAACCCAAAAGAACTGTCAATCTCCCTCGGTCTGGGGCTCCATGTAAGATCTCACCTCGTGGAGTTGCAATGATCATGAGAACGGTGAGGAATCAGCCCAGAACTACACGGGAGGATCTTGTCAATGATCTCAAGGCAGCTGGGACCATAGCCACCAAGAAAACAATTGGTAACACACTACGCCGTGAAGGACTGAAATCCTGCAGCGCCCGCACGCAATGTCCCCCTGCTCAAGAAAGCACATGTCCAGGCCCGTCTGAAGTTTGCCAGTGAACCTCTGAATGATTCAAAGGAGAACTGGGTGAAAGAATTGTGGTCAGATAAGACCAAAATCGAGCTCTTTGGCATCAACTCAACTCGCCAAGTTTAGAGGAGGAATGCTGCCTATGACCCCAAGAACACCATCCCCACCGACAAACATGGAGGTGGAAACATTATGCTTTGAGGGTGTTTTTCTGCTAAGGGGACAGGAAAACATCACCGCATCAAAGGGACGATGGACGGGGCCATGTACCGTCAAATCCATTCCAGCATGATAATGACCCAAAACACACGGCCAAGGCAACAAAGAGTGGCTCAAGAAGAAGCACATTAAGATCCTGGAGTGGTCTAGCCTGTCTCCAGACCTTAAACCCATAGAAAATCTATGGAGGGAGCTGAAGGTTCGAGTTGCCAAACGTCAGCCTCGAAACCATTAATGACTTGGAGAAGATCTGCAAAGAGGAATGGGACAAAATCCCTCCTGAGATGTGTACAAACCTGGTGGCCAACTACAAGAAACATCTGACCTCTGTGATTGCCAACAAGGGTTTTGCCACCAAGTACTAAGTGATGTTTTGCAGAAGTGTCGAATAATTATTTCACTCATTAAAATGCAAATCAATTTATAACATTTTTGACATGCATTTTTCTGGATTTTTTTGTTGTTATTCTGTCTCTCACTGTTCAAATAAACCTACCATTAAAATTATAGACTGATCATTTGTTTGTCAGTGGGCAAACTTACAAAATCAGCAGGGGATCAAATACTTTTTTCCCTCACTGTATATGAATGCGAGTCTATGGAGAATTATTGGGCGAGAATGGAGAATGAATGGGAGTCAATGGTAATTCAATGGCAGTCTAGGGTACATACATGTCAGTGGGGAATGAATGGAGGTCAATGTGGAGTGAATGGAGGTCAATGAGGAATGAATTAGAGTCAATGGGGAACACATAGATGTCAATGGGGAATGAATGAAGGTCAGTGTGGAATGGATGGGGGGCAATGGGGAATTACTGGGGTCTAAGCAGAACGCACGGAAGTCAATAGGGAATGAATGGAGGTAAATGGAGATGGAATCGGAGTTTATGGGGAACACATAGAAGTCAATGGGGAGCAATGGGGAATTAATTGGGGTCTAGGGGAATGCATGGAAGGCAATGGGGAATGAATGGAGTCCATAGGGTATGAATGGAGATCAACAAGGAATGAATCGAAGCCAAGGTTGATTCAATGGGAGTCTAAGGGGAATCCAAAGAAGACAATGGGGAATGAATAAAGGTCAATGGTGAATGAATGGGAGTCAATGATGACTCAATGGGAAGCTATGGGGGATGAATAGGAGTCAGTGGGGAAAGAATAGAAGATAATCGGGAATGAATGACAATGAATTAAGAATGAATGGGTACCATGGTGGTCCTGGAAGGAAAGGACCCCGCCATTTCCACTTGCGGATATATTTATTGTTATTATTATTATTCCTTTTATGGCTGCATATTCCCGTGAGATGGTATGTGCTACAGACACAACACACGGCGCATAGGTATATTGTCTGCCAAATTCATCTATTAGACTATGGTTCCAATTGAACCCTAGGTGGTGCTATAATAGGCAATCTAATTCGCTCCAAAAGCTCCACTGGCATTTCCATCCTGTATGATCTAGAGGTCTGAAAATCGGTCCACAGGTCTCTACTCACCTAAGGGACAAATTTGCCTCAAGAACCCATAGTCCACCATCTTGTATTTTCTGCCATTTAGAATTTAGTCTAAAACACTAAGAAGTTGTATAATTGTTGTGTAATTGTAAAAGCCAAAGGGGTAGTTGGGCCTATCCACTTTAGGAGCCCTGGGCATACTTGAATTATCTACAGAAGTTACTTAAGAAGACATTTGGACCATAGTACTTCAGGGTGGTCAGGGGATACTTCAGGAAGACTTCAATAACCAAAACATATTGGGAACCACTATATAAGCCCCAGAAAATGACTGTATCTATCAGTACCAAGTCTATTTACCCTTGTTTAATAGGAATGCCTCCTTCTCCAAGAAATATCGGCAATGCCATAGAGTGGTCACTCTTCATGGACAGACAGCTGGGTACAGGGGAGTCTGGTCTCTCCTGGTGGATCAGGCTTCAACACAGAGACAGACCTTCAGAATCTAATCATTTCTGGCTAGTGATGATCATTTCTAATCACTGATACCAGCAGATACAAGCTCAGACTTGTAAAATTATTGACACACAATATCAGTAAAATTATTGACACACACAAACACACCTCTTTCTCAAACTTCCTACCTCTTAGTTTTGTTGTCAGTGTCATGTTCACCAGAAAGACTCATCTTAGAGGCAGTGAACCCTTCCTCTTCCTCTCTGCCCCCAGAGAAACTCATCTTAGAGGCAGTGGTCCCCTCCTCTTCCTCTCTGCCCCCAGAGAGACTCGTCTTATAGGCAGTTGTCTTCTTTTCCTCTCCCTGTATGTAATGAGCTTGTCTTTATTTCTTGAAGGACAGCTGAAAGCCGCCGCCACCGCCACTACTACAACTAATACTACTACCACCACCACTAATACTA
>JACXGI010011818.1:5862-24207 GCA_016801175.1 Esox masquinongy | reverse complement strand
TGAATGTTGCTACTGAAAACAGGAGAGTTTTACTCACTTTAGCACTCAGTGGTCTGGGCCTGTGAGCTAGGTTTGTGTACATTTAAGGAAGAGGTAGTAAATCCACAAAAACAGCATCTGTGTGTTTCCTATCAGTCACAGACTTGATGATGCTTTGGACAGGCATCATAATTTGGGTGAACATGCAATACAAATGTTACCACGATGCCCAAGAAGTGTATCTTTCTGTGTGTGAAGTTTTGTAACATGATAAAGTATTGATGTGTTTTCAAACATACTGGACTTCTGCTTGCAACGTGTTCAAAAGTGAATACCTGAATGTCAGCAGATGTATATCTGCACTCAGACGTTCATACATAAAGACCTAATAAATCTATAACACATTTCTCTACACTCTGCTCTTCCTCTTCAGACTCCCTGCAGTTCTCTCTTTCCGTTTCTGAAGAGGAGGTGTCCCCTGAGCCACAAGACTGTAGCCCCACTCTGAGGAAGGAGAACCCAGAGCCTACACAGATTAAAGAGGAACAGGAGGAACTCCGAATCAGTAAGAGAGAAGAGCATGATCAAGGCGTGGAGCCTAATATTATAGAATTCATATTCTCTCCCTCTGTGAAAAGGGAATTAAGCCCTGTGACCAACCTGAAGAACCTAAACCAGCTTAAACCGTTTCACACAGGAGAGAAATCATTTGGCTGTGGCAACTGTGAGAAAAGCTTCAGTCAGACGGGGACTCTAACAAAGCATAAACCGACTCACACAGGAGAGAAATCACATAGTTCTGGTGACTGCGGGAAAAGCTTTTGTAATAAGGGAACTGTGACACAGTATAAACTGACTCATAAAAGAGAAAAACCATTTAGCTGTGATGACTGTGGGAAAAGCTTCAGTCTAAAGTGGACACTAACACAACATAAAATGACTCACACAGGAGAGAAACCATTTATCTGTGCTGACTGTGGCAAACGATTTAGACAAAGGGGGACCCTAACAAAGCATAAACTGACTCACACAGGAGAGAAACCATTTTGCTGTGGTGACTGTGGCAAAAGCTTTATGTACAGACATCACCTAAAGCAGCATGAACAAACACACACAGGAGAGAAACCATTTTGCTGTGGTGACTGTGGCAAAAGCTTTATGTACAAACATCATCTAAAGAAGCATAAACTGACTCACACAGGAGAGAAATAGAGAAACCATTTTGCTGTGAATGGGAGAAATTGTCTTGAACTCATTTGAGGAGTACCCTGAAGACTGAGTGCTGAGGAATACCCTGAAATCAACACTAGAGGGTGCTCATGTATTGGCTTTATAGAGGGACTATCAGAAAGACTGTTAGAACAGGACCATTAGCCAAATGAATATAATAGCCAAATTTGGCCCTGATATATTGGTGGAACTGGATGGTCATTGGTTTAATTATGTACCTCCAGTTTGTTCTGTCACTGCTGCTCTGTTTCTCTGGGCCAAGACTGATAAAACAGATAAAGGCCACGGAGGCAGAATAACTGTTATAAACAGACCTGTAATGTTGCTTTCATGCATTAAGAACTCCCATATTATACATTGTTATGGTTCATAAATGTTGTGTTCTGTATTGTGGTCAACATATACAGAAGAACATCTCTCTGGCTGGAGCCTGGTGCCCATGTCAGGCACTAACTGGGAAATTTGGGACATTTAAAATCCCAAACTCTGTACCTGCTGGGTCAATTTCTCATTTTATTGATATTAATGATGGATCAATCAGTATTTCCATTGTAGGATACTGTTCATCGCTGTCATGAGGGTACCGGCATTTGTGAATAAACCGTTATTCTGAAAATCAACTTTCAGTCTCTTTCTACATCAACTGATGGAAGATGGTGTGGGAGGAGTCGATAGTAAGGAGTGATCATTACCACAATGTTAACAGCACGAATTGACCAGATAGTGTGCACATTAGGGAGTGATCATTACCGCATATTAATAACAGTGAGGAGGGATCATTACCACATAGTGGTAACGTGAGGGATCATTAACACAGTGATAACAGTAAGGAGTGAACATCACCACAGTGATAACAGTAAGGAGTGATTGTTACCACATATAATTGTGCTCAAAAATTTGCATACCCCTGGAGAATTGGTAATATATGTACCATTTGTAAAGAAAACATGAGTGAGCAGGCAAAACAAATGCCTTTTATTTCTTATGGGATTCATATTCAACTGTAGGTCATAACAGAACAGCACAATCATAAAACAAAACATGGTAACACAGAAAAAAATGAACTGACCCCTGTTCAAAAGTCTGCATTCCCTTAGTTCTTAATACTGTGTATTGCCCCCTTTAGCTTCAATGACAGCATGCAGTCTTTTGTAATAGTGGTCTATGAGGCCCTGAATTCTTGCAGGTGGTATATCTGCCCATTCGTCTTGGCAAAATGCCTCCAGGTCATGCAAAGTCTTTGGTCGTCTTGCATGAACCGCACGTTTGAGATCTCCCAAGAGTGGCTCGATGATATTAAGGTCAGGAGACTGTGAAGGCCACTCCAGAATCTTCACCTTTTTCTGCTGTAACCACTGGAGGGTCAACTTGGCCTTGTGCTTAGAGTCACTGTCGTGCTGGAAACTCCAAGTGTCCCATGTGCAGCTTTCCTGCAGAAGAATGCAAATTGTCTGCCAGTATTTTCTGATAACATACTGCATTCATCTTGCCATCAATTTTCACAAGATTTCCTTTGCCTTTAGAGCTCACACACCCAAAACATCAGTGAGCCACCACCATGCTTCATAGTGGGGATGGTATTCTGTTCACTATAGGACTTGTTGATCCCTCTCCAAACATAGAACTTATGGTTGTGACCATAAAGCTCTATCTTTTTAATTCTTAACTCTATAACAATGGACCTACAGCAAATAGTTAATAGCACTCTGCAATCAGGCATTTTCCCAACGTCTCTAAACACAGCTGCCATTAAGCCCCTATTAAAAAAGAGAACACTGGATGCATCTATATTGAACAACTATAGACCTGTATCAAATCTCCCTTTTATAGCCAAGATCATTGAGAAGGTTGTCTTCAATCAACACAGCAATTTTGTGAACTCAAGCGGTCTCTTAGACAAATTTCAGTCAGGTTTCCGACCTCACCACAGTACTGAAACGGCCCTGATTAAAGTTTTAAATGATATACGGCTGAATACTGATTCAGATAAAATAACAGTTCTGGTTCTATTAGATCTCAGTGCAGCATTTGACACTGTAGATCATAGAACACTTATAGATAGGCTGGAAAATTGGGTAGGACTCTCCGGGACAGTCCTTGATTGGTTCAGATCTTATCTAGATGGCTGGAGCTACTTTGCCACCATTGGTAATCATGAATCTGATAGGGTGGCTATGACATGCGGAGTTCCCCAGGGATCAGTTCTTTGTCCGCTTCTGTTCAATCTCTATATGCTACCTCTGGGCCACATTCTACAGAACAACAACATTAAGTACCATAGCTATGCTGATGATACTCAAATATATGTGGCTCTCGAACACCAGGACTAAGGGAACAGAGCACATCACTCTGGTTCTTAAGTCTTTGCACTGACTTCCAGTCAGTTACAGAATAGATTTTAAAGTGGTGCTTTGAGTTTATAAATCACTGAATGGTTTAGGCCCCGAATATATTTCTGATATGTTTGAAGAATATAAACCGAGCAGGGCGCTTAGATCCATGGACACAGGTCAGCTAGTAGAGCCCAGAGTCCAAACTAAGCAGAAGCTGCGTTTAGCAGTTATGCTGTACACAACTGGAATAAACTACTAGAAGATCTTAGACGTGCCCCAAATGTATCCATTTTTAAATCCAGGTTAAAAACACTTCTCTTTTCACGTGCCTACAACTGAGCACTTAAACCACACTGTTTAGCCTTACAGCTTTTATAGCTTCCTATGTTTTTATCCCGTTTTTATTCTACTTCTATTTTCTTATTCTATGTTTTATGATTATGATGTTTTACGTTTGAGTATTTGTTTTAATGCAATTGTATTGTTATATTTTTTCTTTGTAAAGCACATTGAATTGCTTCTGTGTACGAATTGTGCTATATAAATAAACTTGCTTGCCTGCTTGGTCTACCTGACCTTGGCTTGGTATCAAGAGATCCCTGAATTTTCCACTTCTTAATAAGTGATTGAACAGTACTGACTGGCATTTGCAAGGCTTTGGATATCTTTTTATATCCTTTTCCATCTTTATAAAGTTCCATTACCTTGTGACGCAGGTCTTTTGACAGTTCTTTTCTGCTCCCCATGGCTCAGTATCTAGCCTGCTTAGTGCATCCATGTGAGAGCTAACAAACTCATTGACTATGTATACACAGACACTAATTGCAATTTAAAAAGCCACAGATGTGGGAAATTCACTTTCAATTGCCATTTTCACCTGTGTGTGTCACCTTGTGTGTCTGTAACAAGGCCAAACATTCAAGGGTATGTAAACTTTTGATCAGGGCCATTTGGGTGATTTCTGTTATTATAATGATTTAAAAAGGAGCCAAACAGCTATGTGATAATAAATGGCTTCATATGATCACTATCCTTAAATAAAATACATTTATTTTGCAAAATCAATGCCAAAATTTCACAATTTTTGCCAGGGTATGCAAACTTATGAGCACAACTGTATAGATGTGCAATGAATAATTTCTTTAGTAAATTATTAATGCTCAATCTACTATTTTTATGCTCAGTCCACTGTTCTTATTTGTTTTTTACTTTCCTTATTCCTTTTGTATAAATTGTTGCACCAACGGCCAGAACAAATTCCTTGTTTGTTGTGAACAGATGCTCCATTGGATTGAGATCTGGGGAATTTGGAGGCCAAGTCAACACCTTGAACTCGTTGTTGTGTTCCTCAAACCATTCCTGAAGCATTTTTGCTTTGTGGCAGGGCGCATTATCCCGCTGAAAGAGGCCAATGCCATCAGGGAATACCGTTGCCATGAAAGGGTGCACATGGTCTGCAACAATGCTTAGGTAGGTGATACGTGTCAAAGTAACATCCACATGAATGGCAGGACCCAAGGTTTCCCAGCAGAACATTGCCCAAAGCATCACACTGCCTCCGCCGGCTTGCCTCCTTCCCATAGTGCATCCTGGTGCCATGTGTTCTCCAGGTAAGCGACGCACACACACCCGGCCATCCAAGTGATGTAAAAGAAAACGTGATTCATCAGACCAGGCCACCTTCTTCCATTGCGCCGTGGTCCAGTTCTGATGCTCACGTGCCCAATGTAGGCTCTTTCGGCAGTGGACAGGGGTCAGCATGGGCACCCTGACTGGTCTGCAGCTACGCAGCCCCATACACAACAAACTGCGATGCACTGTGTTTTGAGACCTTTATATCAGTACCAGCATTAACTTTTTCAGCAATTTCAGCTACAGTAGCTCGTCTGTAGGATCGGACCACACGGGCCAGCCTTCACTCCCCACGTGCATCAATGAGCCTTGGCCTCTCATGACCCTGTCGCCGGTTCACCGCTTTTCCTTCCTTGGACCACTTTTGATAGGTACTGACCACTGCAGACTGGGAACACCACACAAGGGCTGCAGTTTTGGAGATGCTTTGACCCAGTCGTCTAGCCATCACAATTTGGCCCTTGTCAAAGTCGCTCAGATCCTTACGCTTGCCCATTTTTCCTGCTTCTAACACATCAACTTTGAGGACAGAATGTTCACTTGCTGTCTAATATATCCCACCCACTGACAGGTGCCATGATAACGAGATTATCAGTGTTATTCACTTCACCTGTCAGTGGTCATAATGTTATGGCTGATCGGAGAATATCGGGGGTTTTATGTACTATATCGGGGGTTTTATGTACTATATACAATGTATTTGTCAACTGCCATGTCAGTTGCTAGTATGACAGGTCTGTTCTTACTGCCATGTCTGTTGCTAGTATGAGAGGTCTGTTCTCACTGCCATGTCAGTTGCTAGTATGACAGGTCTGTTCTTACTGCCATGTCAATCCCAATGCCTCTGTTGTTTTTGAACAACCACTCATGAACAAATCCAAACAGATATTTTCTCAGCCTGAATTTATGCAAACCGCACTTCTGATGTGAACTTCATGTTGTTGTCTGCTGTTGGGTCCTGGCCGACACCCCGGGGCCAACCACAGCCCTCCACCAACCACAGACCCATCAGCTACGAAAAGTGAAGATTAATGCTGAGGTGTTTCCTCGTCAGGGAAATGTCTTTCATCTGTGTAAAATGGGAGCTTGGTACTTCTAGTTTTTTATTTTTCTTACAAATGTATCCAAACAAAACCAATGTCAACTTGCAAAAATTCAGTTTGAAAAATAAAATATAAAAAATTTAATGTCAAACCGAAAGACATGTTAATGTGCTATTTGTAATTCAGTAACATGAGAGCATTGGTCAGGGGTCTGAATACTTTTTCAAGGCAATGAATCTAACAGCACATATTCAAATACTGCCGAGGTATTATGTGTTCTTCAAAATTCATTACAAAGGTTTTGACAATGTAACTCTAATTGGAGTGCAGAGATTTAAAAACTAATATGTAACACTGAAAAATAAAATAATACTTTTCCCTGGTCACCACAGCCAAATTATTTATCTCCTGTCGGAGACAGTTTATGTTGCTTCACGGTCTGTTTTTTAATGAAGATTTTCAGTCACCACAGGTAAATGGTGTGCTTTAGTGTGAGTCAGTTTATGCTTTGTTAGGGTCCCCTTTTGACTGAAGCTTTTCCCACAGTCACCACAGCTAAATGGTTTCTCCCCTGTGTGAGTCATTTTATGCTGCGTTAGTGTCCTCTTTAAACTGAAGCTTTTCCCACAGTCACCACAGCTAAATGGTTTCTCTCCTGTGTGAGTCAGTTTATGTCGTTCAAGGTCCTGTCTGTGAATGAAGCATTTCCCACACTCTCCACAGCTAAACGGTTTCTCTCCTGTGTGAGTAATTTTATGTCGGTTTAGGTTCTGTTTGTGACCAAAACTTCTCCCACAGTCACCACAGCTAAATAATTTATCCCCAGTGTGAGTCAGTGTATGTCGCTTTCGTTGTGATCTGCGACGGAAGCTTTTCCCACATTCACCACAAACAAATGGCTTCTCTCCTGTGTGGATCTTCATGTGCCTGGACAGTCCTCCTCTATTGACTGTCTTTCCACAAACGGGGCAGGTGCAGAGTTTCTCCATGTGACACAGTCTGACATGGGATTTCAGTTTACAGGTGGAGCTGTAGTGTGTTTTGCAGAAGCTACATTCAGCTGGCCTGTTTTTAGGGAGACTCCCATGCCTCCGCAGGTCCACTTTCATAGGAATTGATTCACCGCAGTCACGGCAGCAGTGAGCTTTCATAGGAACTGATTCACCACAGTCACGGCAGCAGTGAGCTTTCATAGGAATTGATTCACCGCAGTCACGGCAGCAGTGAGCTTTCATAGGAATTGATTCACCGCAGTCACGGCAGCAGTGAGCTTTCCTGCATGTGAAGCTGAGTTTGGAACTGTGTCTGTCTGAGCTGTGACTTGAGGCATTGGTTTGATTATCAGGAGGGTCACGGGGAGAGTCAAGTACCTCTTGGTGGGTTACAGTGTTAAAAGGTGTAGATTCACTCTCTCTGTTTTCTACAGTCTGGGCTGGGGGAGGAGTCAAAGACCACAGTGGGTCTTCCTGATCACAGTCACTTTTCACACCGGGGGGAGTGAATATGGAGTCCTTGGTATCAAAAGGCCCTGGACATTGCTCTTCCTCCTGATCACAGTCACTTTTCACACCGGGGGGAGTGAATATGGAGTCCTTGGTATCAAAGGGCCCTGGAAGTTGCTCTTCTTCCTGATTTGTCCAGAGCTCCTCATGTTCCTCTTTAATCTGTGTGGGTTCTGGATCCTCCTCCCCCAGACTGGGGCTCCACTCCTGCTGCTGCTCAGAGGGAACCTCCTCTTCGGAGAGAGAGAAGGGCAGGGAGTCTGGAGAGGAGGAGCAGAGAGTAGAGAAATGTGTTATAGATTAATTAGGTCTTTGTGGCGAATGCAGTCTTTAGACATGCCTGACATCAGATAGCTAGGTATTTCCTGTCATTCACTCATGCCCTCATGGTACAATGGAAAACAGGTTAATGTGTATAAAAGTGTGGATGTTTTTTTTAATAAATATCACTTATGAAAGTCAAGTATTTAAGGTTTCCAAAATGTTTATATTACCTCAAAATAACATAACAAACAAATAATACACTTCCCGTCTGCCTTGGTAATGCACTGATGTACTGCAACTATGACACTTCCTGTCTATAACACACTGAACTATGACAGTTCCTGTCTATAACACACTGAACTATGACACTTCCTGTCCAGAACACACTGAACTATGACACTTCCTGTCCAGAACACACTGAACTATGACACTTCCTGTCTATAACACACTGAACTATGACACTTCCTGTCCAGAACACACTGAACTATGACACTTCCTGTCTATAACACACTGAACTATGACACTTCCTGTCCAGAACACACTGAACTATGACACTTCCTGGCCAGAACACACTGAACTATGACACTTCCTGTCCAGAACACGCTGTACCCATGCCTCCTTACCTGTCCTTAAATGACAGGACCCAGCGCAGCTTCGACCCCCAAGACAGACTGTTAAACAGCACTGACCGATAATAAAGGACTACCCAGCTACTTGCATTGGTGTATATTGTTGCACTATGACTTTAGTATTGACTATATGCACACATACTAGACCTGAACAACATACACAGATAGACACACACAGGCAACAGACATATACAAACCCATTCTACGTAATTCTATCTCCGGGGTAAGGCGCCGTAGTCTCCACAGGCGGTCATTTTCCTCCTGGTACTCCACTACCATTTTCTCAACGGCCCCAAAAATCTCCACAGCGGCCGACGTGATTAAAAGCTTATTTAAAAACACATTAAATGTCTGTAATTTAGACGTTTTGGACAGACTGAGAGTGGGACATTCAGTTAGTATGGCTTTGTGAAGTGGGTCCCACTGATCACATTCACTTTTCACACACGGAGGAGTAAATATGGAGTCCTTGCTATCAAATGGCCCTGGAAGTTGCTCTTCCTCCTGATTTGTCCACAGTTCCTCCTGTTCCTCTTTAATCTGTGTGGGTTCTGGGTCCTCCTGTCCCAGACTGGGGCTCCACTCCTGCTGCCGCTCAGGGGGAACCTCCTCTTCAGAGACAGAGAACTGCAGGGAGTCTGGAGAGGAGGAGCAGAGGTTATCGATAAACCACAGACTTCAAACAGACCCACCTGAAATAAAGACATGGGTTGCATGGGTTGCAGCTATAGGTGGGAGTGCCAAAAGGAGCTTCCGTGGTCACTGCTGTTTGTACACATCCATTTCCTCTGAAGAAACAGCAGCAGAGAACTACTCACTGCCAAACCAACATGCCCACTCTCTCACACTGTGACTTCAGAGGTGAATTATGTTCACTGAGCAGCTGTGTGGTCTTAATTTTAACCCTTCTGTTACTCACTCAAAACCTTCCTTTTCGACTTTTTTGGAAAGGAAAGAAAAAGGTGCAGTGGTCTCTTCATTTTTTCCGGAGCTGTATATGTGAAAAGGCCAACTGATAAACTGTCTCTAGTCGACACAAGACACCGCTATCTAGTAGTCGGTCCTGATCGGCCGCACCTGCCAAACTGGCTGTATCACAACTGCGGTAAGACGGCTGCAGAAAGCCCCCAACTTAGCTGCCCTTGAAAACAAGCCTCTGGCACCCGGCAAGGGAGGCAACGCTGTGACCGCTGCTGCATCTCCTCTGCGGTCAGCCAACTGGCCCAGTGAACCAGGACTCAGCCAACTGGCCCAGTGAACCAGGACTCAGCCAACTGGCCCAGTGAACCAGGACTCTGATCCCACGGATCTGAATGGAGCCAGGGAACCCCGACCACCCCACAGTAAGGCATCTGACGGACTCTACTGGCGGAAGAGGCCAAAACCAGGAACCATGCAGAGGAGGGTCCGCTGAGTGGCGAAACAGGTCCCGCTGAGTGGCGAAACGGGTCCCGCTGAGTGGCGAAACGGGTCCCGCTGAGTGGCGAAAAGGAGAGGAGAAGAGGAGATGATGTCCATGGAAGCCAATTCACCCTTACACAACCCGAAAGTAAACAAGCAGTAGCCATTTCACTGGATAGGTTCTGCGATGTATCGTTGCCAGCGAACTAGAGTGAGTAAACCCACAGAGACGATCCCTAGCAAACAACACCGATAACAATCATGCCCGGCAGTTTCTAGCTGAGAGAATCTCTCAGACAAAGTATTGAAATATCTGACGGGTTGTCATCCCACATGCTACAGACTGCACACTTGTCCGACCAGTTGCGGAGCAAGATTGCATGAATAGGGAGTACATTGTAACGTGAACCCGGTTCAATCCACAGACAAGAGAAGCTGGGCGCAGCCTGCGATAGGAATCGCAAGAAAACGAAACACCCAAGAACAGCAGAAGAACATTAGCTGAAAACACGAAACAAAACCTGAAATCTGAAAGTGGCTCTTCAGGTTATTCCATCATTCACTTTTTCCATAGGGGATTCTCAGAACCACTTCAAATGAGGTCTGTGTTTTGTTTGGTCTACCCTGGCTTGGTGTTTGATACTTTTGTAAGTTGACAGAATATGGTCTAAGTTGTCAAGATATTTGCATTAATTCATTCATTAAGTCACCCATGCGACTTCCTAGTTGGAAGAGGTAATTTTGGTTTTGTAGTCATATGATGTGTTATATAAAAGTCCAATCTTATGTGAACGTGCATAGTGAACTACTGTCTGCAGATGTCATGATCACTGCTGAAGGTCCCCATCCACTTGTATTAATAACTTGTATTGCATATTCTAGACAAACATATGTGCATCTCAAAAAAATTTAATATCGTGGAAAAATGTCCATAATTCAAATCAAAATGTGACACCTTTATATATTCTAGATTCATTACACAAAGTGAAACATTTCAAGACTTATTTGTTTCAATCTTGATGATTACGCCTTACAGCTCATGGAAATCAAAAATCCAGTATCTCAAAATATTAGAAAAAAAAATTACAATACAGAAATGTTGACCTGAGAAGAGCTCTAATCAGCTAATTAACTCTCTGAGCCTTCAATTTCTCAGTCTGGTTCAGTACACACAACCACAATCATGGGGAAGACTGCTGACTTGACAGTTGTCCAGAAGACACTCATTGACACCCTCCACAAGGAGGGTAAGCCACGGAAGGTCATTGCTGAAA
Organism: Esox masquinongy; assembly: GCA_016801175.1. Lineage (NCBI taxonomy): Eukaryota > Metazoa > Chordata > Actinopteri > Esociformes > Esocidae > Esox > Esox masquinongy. The sequence continues at coordinate 12,920 of JACXGI010011818.1, read as the reverse complement.
GGGTTGGCTGTTCACAGATTGCTGTATCAAAGCATATTCATGAAAAGGTGACTGGAAGGGAAAAGTGTGTTAGGAAAAGGTGCACAAGCAACAGGGATGACCGCAGCCTTGAGAGGATTGTCAAGCAAAGCCGATTCAAGAAGTTGAGGGAGATTAACAAGGAGTAGACTGAGGCTGGAGTCAGTGCATCAAGAACCGCCACGCACAGACGTGTCCAGGAAATGGGCTACAAGTGTCTCATTCCTGGTGTCAAGCCACTCCTGAACCAGAGACAACGTCAGAAGTGTCTTACCTGGGTGAAGGAGAAAAAGAACTGGACCGTTGCTCAGTGGTCCAAAGTCCTCTCTTCAGATGAAAGTAAATTTAGCATTTCATTTGGAAATCAAGGTCCCAGGATCTGGAGGAAGAGTGGAGAGGCACAGAATCCATGTTGCTTGAAGTCCAGTGAGAAGTTTCCACTGTCAGTGATGATTTGGGGTGCCATGTCATCTGCTGGTGTTGGTCCACTGTGTTTTATCAAGTCCAGAGTCAATGCAGCCGTCTACCAGAAGATTTTAGTGCACTTCATGCTTCCATCTGCTGACAAGCTTAATGGAGATGCTGATTTCCTTTTCCAGCAGGACTTGGCACCTGCCCACAGTGCCAAAACAACTGGTAATTGGTTTGCTGCCCATGGTATTACTGTGCTTGATTGGCCAGCCAACTCGCCAGCCAACTGACCTGAACCTAGTGATGGGCTGCTCGGCACTCACACTCGATACTGTTCCAATCTGTTCGACACTCACCGCATCGAAACAATGTTCCAAGGCGTGTTCCGAAACGCTTCCAACAACTTTGAATGAGTGGCGTCACTTTGTTGCAAGTTACCCCAGTTGGTAGTAACCTTATAAATGTTCTATGATCTACGGCAGTAACTCTTTCAGTAGGCTACACATCACAACTTCTACTGAACACGTTATTACCAATGTCGGTGCCAAGGACACTAGTGAATTTCAGCGGTGGCTCAGTGGGTAGTGTCGTGGACTTTCATGTGGAACTACACTAGTTCAAATCCTGGTTAATATTTTCCAATTGAATCATGACTATTTATTCTTTTTTAATCATTTATTTACTGCATCTTATTGCTCTGCCTTTATCATCTAAATCATTACAATAGATGCATTGTTAAAAAAGCATATTGGTAAGTTGTGATAGCTGTTCCGGGCTTTTTGACACATTGTATCGGAACAATGTCTCAAGTAGTGATGGGCTGCTATGTACACTCGCTCGATACTGTTCTGATCTTTTCGACACCCTTCCAACACTCACAGCACTGGAACAATGTTCCGAAACATTTCTGGTCACGTGACGGCCGGTGTCGAAACACTGTCACATGATATTTAACGAAACCATTAGTGTCGATTGAGTGTCGAAACCTGACTGCCTCAGGCTTTGAAAATTGAGGTGGTGATACCAACAACTTTGAATGAATTGTGTCAATTTGTTGCAAGAGAGAAATGTGTGAGATTAATGAGAGATTGTGAGAGTTTGCTGTGTGACAACTGTTTGAAATTAGCCTGGTTAGTAGAATCTCGTAAAATTTCTTGTTGCAAAACGCAGGTCTCCACAGTTCTCCGGAGCCTGAGCGTCCGTGTTGATACTTTCAAACAACAAGCTCTATTTAGCAATTGAGCAAACGTTTCATTTCAAATAACTTCAGTAATGGCGTAATGCGTAGTGTGGCTGACTACTGCGCAAGGCTATCACAATTCAAATCTGGACGGTCTCTGTGTTTTCTTCATTTAAAAACAAGATTTATTGTTGTTCAAATAATGTCTCATTTACTGCAAAAGAAATAGGAATGAAACCCTTCTCACCACATGCCTTTATCATCCAAAACATTATAATGAAGGAATGGTTAAGAAAAGCAAGCTGGAAAGGCAAGAGAAAAGCGGGATACAAACTAAAGATTTTGATCTTTAATATACACCGATCAGCCATAACATTATGACCACCTGCCTAATATTGTGTAGGTCCCCCTGGTGCCGCCAAAACAACACATCAACACCTTGAACCCGTTGTTGTGTTCCTCAAACCATTCCTGAAGCATTTTTGCTTTGTGGCAGGGCGCATCATCCTGCTGAAAGAGGCCAATGCCATCAGGGAATACCGTTGCCATGAAAGGGTGCACATGGTCTGCAACAATACTTAGGTAGGTGGTACGTGTCAAAGTAACATCCACATGAATGGCAGGACCCAAGGTTTCCCAGCAGATCATTGCCCAAAGAATCACACTGCCTCCGCCGGCTTGCCTCCTTCCCATAGTGCATCCTGGTGCCATGTGTTCTCCAGATAAGCGACGCACACACACCCGGCAATCCAAGTGATGTAAAAGAAAACGTGATTCATCAGACCAGGCCACCTTCTTCCATTGCTCCGTGGTCCAGTTCTGATGCTCACGTGCCCAATGTAGGCTCTTTCGGCAGTGGACAGGGGTCAGCATGGGCACCCTGACTGGTCTGCAGCTACGCAGCCCCATACACAACAAACTGCGATGCACTGTGTTCTGAGACCTTTATATCAGTACCAGCATTAACTTTTTCAGCAATTTGAGCTACAGTAGCTCGTCTGTTGGATCGGACCACACGGGCCAGCGTTTGCTCCCCACATGCATCAATGAGCCCTGGCCTCCCATGACCCTGTTGCCGGTTCACCGCTTTTCCTTCCTTGGACCACTTTTAATAGGTACTGACCACTGCAGACCGGGAACACCCCACAAGGGCTGCAGTTTTGGAGATGCTTTGACCCAGTCGTCTAGCCATCACAATTTGGCCCTTGTCAAAGTCACTCAGATCCTTATGCTTGCCCATTTTTCCTACTTCTAACACATCAACTTTGAGGACAGAATGTTCACTTGCTGTCTAATATATCCCACCCACTGACAGGTGCCATGATAACGAGATTGTCAGTGTTATTCACTTCACCTATCACTGGTCATAATGTTATGGCTGATTGGTGTATATCTGTATGAACATTGACGATCTGATTTTAATTTCTAACTGGCAGATGTCACTGTCGAGTAAATATTTTGAGCGTTTCGCCTTGGCGCAAATGTTTCGATTGTCTCAGTGTTTCAGAAAGCATCATTCTGCCCATCACTACCTGATCCCCATAGAGAATCAGACAAGCTGAAGGACCCTATCAAAGCAACCTAGGCTTCCATACCCCTCAGCAGTGCCACAAGCTGATTGCCTCCATGCCATGCAGCACTGATGCAGTAATTCGTGCAAAAGGAGCCCCAACCAAGTATTGAGTGCATAAATTAACATACTTAGGAAACCTTTGCAAGTGTTTTGAGTTAATTAGCTGATTAGAGCTCTTCTCAGGTCCACATTTCTGTATTAAGCCTATAATTTTTTTATTCTAATATTTTGAGATACAGGATTTTTGATTTCCATGAGCTGTAAGCCATAATCATCAAGATTGAAACAAGAGGCTTGAAATATTTCACTTTATGTGCAATGAATCTAGATCATAGGTCTTCAACCCTCTCCTGGGGACGCCCCAGCCATCTCAGTTTAGTTTTAGCCCTGAATTAGCTCACCTGATTCAACAGGTAAGGGCTTGTTAATTAGTTGATTCAGGTGTGCTAGCTCTGGGATACATCTAATAGATGGAATGGCTGGGGGGGTCCCCCCAGGAGAGGGTTGAAGACCTATGATCTAGAATATGGTGTCACTTTTGGATTAGAATTACGGATTATTATTTTTTTTTGATGTACCTGTATACTTGGTATGTAACAAATTAATGACTACAGGCAGAGATCAAAACGAGCACATAGGACGTGCTTTTTACAACCGTCATTATACAGAACCCCTAAAATGATTTAGTTTTCATCAATAGGTGCTTTGAGACCTTACTCATGCATCATTTGAAGAACTGAATATATAACTGAATATAACCACATTGCCTATGGCTTATGATAAAAACGGTCAACAGTTTGTATGTTAATTGCTCTATAAGTAGCAATCAGTAGATCTCCATACGCACCGTTCCTACATTGTTGCATCTGCGGAGTGACCCGCAGCTTTCTTTGTAGCTGATCATTGTCTTTAATGTACTCCGCTACCGTTTTCTCAACTGCCCCGAAAATCTCAAAAGCAGCCGCGGATAAGCGCTTATTTAAAAACACACGAAACGATAGGAGTTCAGCCATTTTAGTTAATTACGAGTTGGATATGCAGCTAATATGTCCACAGATAGAACATGGTTCTAGTTATAAAGGGTTAGATTGATGTATTTCGGTTGGCTTCGTCAACTAGGAAAAATGGTGATCACAAATAAAACAACGGATTCCTCTAAAAACACAACATTTCACGCGAGGGCGGACCCTCACTATGTGCGTAACACCGAGTGCGCATGTTCCATTCTCGTTGTCAGCGTTAAGGTATTTTATAGCTTGATGGCACCAACAGAAAAATAACAATAACACATAGTAAAAGATGTAAATTTATTTACATGTGATAAGCTTCAACTTATCACATGTATATCATTTTGCTACATATTTTAGGTCGCATATTACTATTTTTTATCAAATCTGGCTATATCTATAGATTTAACAACTAAACACCATCGCTACTTTTTTAGCCTCTGGTAGAAAACTCGTACATTAATAAACTTCGAGCAATGAGCTCGCCTCTGCGTGCACCGGCGTGCACTATACCTAGGTATAAGCCATGCCCACCGAGATGCAAATCGGGCGACATGCCGTGATTCTAGAGACCACAAAAGAACCGGAAAGAACCCCGCTTTCACTTCCGCATTGTCTTCTTTGCATAACCGCAGAATAATTACTTAATCCAAACACAGCGACCCCCGGTGGATTTAGCTTCACTAAACATACATGCCAGTCATTTAGTAGACGCTTATTTCCTGGAAATCAACTAGTACTTATTCTTTACTTACTATTAACTATTCCAGTTGTTATGTAACCTCTTCAGGTTTAGTGGATAGGCTATGGCTAGAAACGAACTAATTGCACGGTTGAAAGGATCCATTAATTTCTTTTTTTTCTCCAGAAACAACCTATTATTTTCATTTCAGTTACAAAACTATTCCCTAAAGATTATGGTGGAACTGGATCTTAAGTGTTTAAAGATTATTTCAATGAGTTAACTAATTAAAGTAAAAATGAATATAATATGTAAATATTGGATACAATTGCATTACAAGTATTAAAAATAGCTTTACTCCTGAGATTTAAGGTTTGTAAGAGCAAGGAGACATACAACAGACAAGAAGCAGCAGTAGAGAAGTGGAAGAAAAAACAAAAAGTGAGCACTCTAACCTCGTCCCCGCCCTCAGGGAAAGAAGGATGGTTCAAGTTCAGAGTTTATTGATCAAATGCACCAAACAACACAGGGTCATTCTGAAAAATGATATCCTTGTGACATGGCACACAACATCTATGCAGTAAGAATTAAACAAAGGTTTGGCTGTATGTATGTTAATTGAGATTCTGGTTAGAGATGTTATCCATCTTGTTCATTATTTAGGAATGGGAAGGCTGAGAGAACTGTTGCCACCTGTTGATAACGCAGTTATTGGGTTGTGTCCCGGCAGAAAGCTGGTCTCTTCAACACTGATGGATGTTTCAGGCTAATCTCTGCAAAGCCTGAAAACCGGCTTTGTCTCCTGTCCTCCTACATACATTTCTCATTGAACTATTCTAGGGAATGTAAAACAACATTGACACAACAAGATGTGGAGAAGTCCAAGGGGTGAATACTTTTTATAGCCAATGTATTAAGAACATAATGGCAGATATACTGCACATGATATTTCTGGCATTTTGTCCCTCACTTCACAATAGACAGTTATTTGTCAATTCCAACACATGAGAACATTACATTTGAATAACAAGAAAACAGATCTTAAAACTTAAATTCTGTTCTCCCCGTCTCAAGCTGAATTAAGTCCCACATATCTAATGTATAACATGCATTTTATAAAGCCCCTTTTCAAATCAGCAGGTGTCTCAAACTGATAATAGAGACCCAGCCTAATATCACAAAGAATAAGCAATAACAAAACATTAGAGCACAGTGGTTAAGAAAAGCCCCCTGGTCGGGTTAGAAACGTAGAAACCTAGAAAGAAGCTGGCCAGTCCTCTTCTGGCTGTGCCGACTGAAGACTACAAGAGTACATGACCTCTTAACCCCACACTGCTCATGAATATATTCACAAGCCACAAACGGATAAATAAATGTTAGAACATAAAAATCAAGCTTCTATTATAAGAATACAAATTGATATACAACACACAGATGTAAATCCATCACAGCTCCTGAACATGAAACACCTTTTGTCTCTGACATTCCCTTTATACTCCAACTAGTGATGGCCAAACAATGCTTCATTAGCGTTATTTTAGCAGCAGGATATTATGCTTGCAGCACTCAGATTTTCTTTATCCAAATAAAAGCCATGATTGAAATTTATACAGCAATATAGTTAACAATATAGTCTGTAAAATATTAATAAACGGACAACATTGGAACGGACATTAAACAAAATGTGCAGACTAGACTGCTAACTATACTGCCTTATATATTTCAATGATGGCTTTTATTTTGAAAATAAAATCGGAGTTAGAGCTGCTAGCATAATATCCTGCTGCTGGAAGAACGGAAATTAAGCCTTGTATTGCCATCACTAACTCCAACATCACCTCATCTTCCTAAATGTTAGTTTCCACTTTCATTATACCCCTTCTGACCAACTCCCCTATATTAGTTATGTCCTCATCCTTGTGTGTGACTATATTTTACTCCAATAGCCCCTTATAGGTTCATATCCTGTTTTATATCTGACCCAATCCTTAACTCACAAAATTGGAACTTGCCCCAAAATCATGATGGTTGATCTTCTCACTGGCGTCTGGTGTGGGTTCTTGCATCAACTCTCCCCAGGTTGTCCCTAGTCATTAAATGTCCCCAGGTTGTCCATGAGACTCCTAATCATTACATGTCATCAGGTTGTCCATGAGACCCCTAGTCATTAAATGTCCCCAGGCTGTC